>JBCEWB010867463.1:0-14561 GCA_039654565.1 Peronia peronii
TTGTAAGCATAAGAAATTACACAGCAAAAAAAACGTTCCCAAAGATTCTTTCTTAATAACGCAAGTTTCTTTTTAAGTTTTCTTTCTAACCGTGTTAGAGTGTACTTCATTCCTATCTTGTATATAATCAATAAAATCACATCTTTTGAGTACATCTGCATGATAGTTGGCATTAATTCGTAGCTGTGCCTTTGTTTCCGCCTACTTGTTAATTCCACATTTCAGATATAGTTCATTAAACAGTTAAGCATTTTGTGGGATCAACTGCCTCTTGATCTGTGACAAAACTGTGGGCTACTTTATGGTGATCCAAACAATTTTCAACACAAAGCTGAAGGCTGATGTAATGCACAGCTCGGATGAGACAGTGATTAAATACTCACATTGACAGAAAGAAAGTTCCAGTATTCTTTCCCAAAAGTTCCTTCAGGCAATGTACCTAGGTAGTCCACATCAATGGTGCTGGTGTTCAAAAGAGGTTTCTCTCTGCAACAAAAAGTGTTACCAAGTTCCTGTCTGATCAAGTCCACTTATCTGAAGTTTCATTTATAAAGGATAGTGCACCCTTAAGTAGCTCTTGAGTAAATCATAAATGCAGTACTCATGTAACCTATGTGTATCACCTAACTTTTCCATTTTTTGCCTGCGGTGAACGTTCACATATGATGCGTGATGGTGTTTTTCATTATAAGATCAATTTTATCGGTCTCTGCTTTGTCAAATTATCATCATTCTAAGAACTGGTGTCAGTCAGTAGTTCAATCTTTAACTTGTCAGGAGTATTTTTACAAGATAAATATATGTAGCTGAGAAATTACATAATCATACATTGAATCAAAGTATGGAGGATCCAGGACAGAAGTTAAAAGTTCACATTGTTTACTAAAGTTCTTCAAATCCAGTTTAATCTGCAAATGTGAGTGACAGCCATAAACGAATGAAGGCAAATAGCCGATTTAACTTTCAATTTTAATTCAATTCTATGCTCTCAAGTTATGCCTCTACAGAGTCAAGTTTTATGTTACAATCAACAGGGAGTAAAACACTGCCCTGTCTCATGTAATAAATATGATCCAAATCCACATGGCATGGGAATTTCAATCTTCACTGAAATTCTTTCATGTAAACATGATATCCTCTCTTTATGAAACAGTCCTTGAATAGATACATGTGTCAAAAGCCCATGTATTTTAATAGGAACTTTTATAATAAGACTGATGAATGTGGTGGGGAAATGATAACCTGAAACCCAGATGAAAATGATTGTCTGTGGAAACTCTTCACCTACCAATGATCAATTTCAAACTATCATGAGAAGGTGGGATGGGGATTGGGTGGTGGTGGGAGGGGAGGTGTTGGGGGGAGGAATCAATAAAGGCTCACTGAAGGTTATATTGTTCTCAGGCACAAACCAGACAAAACATTCTGCAAGTTATTAGGTGCTGATCAACCACACAGGCATAGTGGCAATTTGATCATGACAAGTATTGCACTTTGCTAGCTTGCTTGCAAATCTACAATTTGATATTACAATACCAATACCCTCAAATTCAAGCACAGGAAATTCTTTGAAATTTACTGTTACTGTTGTAAACATCTGTCCACTTTACACACTCTTACAGAACCATTCCTTCGGGAGATGGAGTAATTTCTCTCCAAACCAGTGTGGATCCAGCGATGGATTACTAAGATTCATACAGCTGAGCCACCATAAGCTACTGGTGTGGAAGTTATACATTCTACTTCCACACATTGCCCATCGTGGATAATACAGCCTGCACATATACACAGCAGAAGCAAGGCAATACATGCACATAATCTAGCATAATCTGCAACTCTAAACACTGACTGTTCAGGCACTACTCCTGATACTGAAAACAGAATTTACTTTGGCTCCACTGAAATTAGTTAGCAAGGAAATACACTGCAGACTATTGCACTGAGGAACTGGACAAGCATAAACATCAATCACAGGCCTGTATTAAATTGTATTATCCAACATCAAGACAGTCACATGAAATTCATGAATGAAAATGAAGATGTTGACAAACTGCAGAACATTCGCACCACTACTTTTTCACAGTGCAAAACATTGATTTGCCCTATTTATTTTCTTCTCATTTCCCCAAAACCCAGTAACACAATGAGGTTCAACATTCAGGCTACTCTTATTCAATTATCTAAAATTCGTCCTACTAAATATTTACCATCTTAAACCTTTAAAAACATGTTTGAAATCACATAAATCATTTTCATGTTAGATCTACAGTCGACTACATCTGAGTTGAATCCTGATGACTTTCAGAAGAGTCGATCTTTTTTTATGGAACCGGTTCCGGTGCTTCTCTACTTTACTAAAAATTATACTGACGAATCGACGTCGACTCATCCATATTCACTAATGAGTCAATCTTTTTCTCCTGTCTGCGCTCCTATAGATCAAAGGAAAAAGCAACGCTTGATTGATGTAACTAATCTCAGCTTGTACGGCACTTCTTCTCTACATATGTAGGCTCCTTCCATCATGCGATTGCATGACTATAGGTTAATTACAAATGCCAAACTGATTCACTTAACAGGACTAGACCCTCTCTCAGACTGATCAGAGACCCACTGGCCATTGTCTCCTCCTCCTTTTCACACCTCACCCACAATCTCCCCTATCTAGCTGCCGATGCCTTGAGCTCACACCGCACTCCTCTTTGCAAAAGTGTGATGTAAATTCTTGTAAGCGGGTTGAATGTAGTGTTTGTGATCGTTTTTGATGTGGGGAATTCTCTGACCACACCGTGATTCACACATGGACATTACCCCGAGCAGACCCCTAGAGAACTGGCCTTTTTCTTATCTCGGTGAATATGCTCGCCGGACTAGCAGGTGGCAAGTTGTTGTTTCAAAAAAATTCTCCCCCCCTCCCCCCCCCTCTTTTAAATTTTAGAGCTTGCGTCTGGCTGATTAGACCTAGTTACGCTTTCATTACGCCACTGCAATCAAGATGAGAGAACAGTGAGGTTCTGCACCCTCCCCGCCCTGCCCGCAGATAGATTCATCGCATGTAATGTTTATCATCTTGAAAAAGACCTAGTATGGAGCATAATACATGTACAGTGTTTTATAACATAATGTGGCAGGGTGAGTGTAGGAGGGCCACAAAGCTGCATGAGGTAATCATGTGGAGTTGAATGTTCAGGAGGTAGGGTTGGAAGCAGTGGACATTGTCAGTTTACATGAAACTTAAACAGCCGATGACAATGGGCATCAATAATGTATTAAAATTCAAGCAAAATTAGATAGATCTCACTGAATATGAAGGGTGAAGATCAAACTTGATGCTCGATGAAAGAATGCCTAAGGGGAAGTAACTATTATAAAACCTGATAACAGGCCTTTCCAAATAACTAGTGATTATTTTTAGTTTTGTGGTCTTTAGTGAGATATGGATGAGTCGAACTATGGATGAGTTGATCTTAGTTTTACTCCCCCATCGACACTGACTCATCCATATTCCACTGTATTAACACAATTAAAAAGCATGCTAATCACTTCCATTGTCATGCCATATAGAATATATTTTTCAGTAACAGGGATTGCAGACTATTGGTAATTTTATAGTGAAGTAGTGGATCTGTCAAAACATAATCTTATAAATATACATTTCTATAACCATAGAACTAACTCTTCCCCAGCTCACAACATGGAATGCCAAATTTTTCTTACTGAAGAATCTCTCTTCCCTCTGGATCTGCCAGCATTTTCCTGTGCATGTACTTCAATGCTAGAGGGCCTGTTGTCTCCCCAAGTGCACAAATCATGTCTGTCAATAAAAAAATTATTCTGCTTTGCATATTTTGACATATGCGTAGCTTACTCTCAACAATACGAAAACGTTTGTTGATTAACGGTAATCTTACAGATGTGGTAATTGCTAACCTTTCTAAACTGCATGGTACCATCATGGAGTCACCTGTGTTACAACCCCTTATTATAGCAGATAGCACCAGCATGATGCCCACAGATTTACACCCCTTCCCCATGCTTCACTGAGGAGTCTGTGAACACAATTCACAAAGTTACTGTCTCTGCTTTTTTTATGTGGAACCATAAGATTTGTCACAATACATTTTATAACTTTCTTGTAATCTATTAAACGTATAATTTAAAATTGATAATGTAGGATATATTTAGTTAAATAATAGAGACGTAAGTTTATGACATGTTAAATCTACTTGGCTCTTCATATTCTTTGGGTTAAGAACAATAAATCTTTGATTTTAATTTTCAAAAAAGCAAAGTCCACAAAAACACTGCAACTGCAGCCTCTAAAACACAATATTTATGATCTAGATCTAGAATTTATTCAATGATGACATTAAATTATATTGACTAAAATTTATTTTCACGCAGCATAAACATACCATCTCTTGCCGGATTTAGGAGACAAGCAATTCCTGAGCCAAAGGCCAGTAAAGACTTTTGGAAGAATGATGTGCTTATGTGCCCTGGGTACAAAGTATCATACTGTTGGCTGACATGTTGATTGTCATAATCCTCATTTGTTTCATCTCTTTCACCTCCTGCTTGGGCAGAGGCTGCAATATGCCAAACAGAAAAAAAGGAAGAAATTTCAACAATGCGTTTGAAAGCTTGTTTGCATGCAACCACATCTGACTGGTTCAACAGCCTCTGTTGTGTTGAGATACTTCACGCTAATGAAATGAGCTAATTCCAAATGATGCATGGATTTCAGTTAGTCAACAAATGATGCCAGTCTAGACGTGGTGGAGAGCATTGAAATCTGAAGTATAGTCTCAAAGTCTTGACAACATACAGATCTGGACTCTCACCTTAAAGGCTAATATCTTACCCGATGAAAAACGAACATTTTTCGATCCCTGGGCATTAAGTAAAGTCCTAAATCGCAATAATTTGCAATAGGATATCCTGCGAATTTGACTAGCAGCCATTTCTTTCACGTGAAGTTTATGAACTCTGCAGAGGTGCTCCTTATTGTGCGAGTGACATTTATTTGAATTTCGGCAATCGTAAAATAATCGCATGCTTTCAGCCCAAATTATAATGTTTCTCTATTCTAAATTTCCTTATTTTGACTACAGTTGTGTTTTAAATATCAAATGTAATATATCAATTTTGTAAATAATTAACAATAAAGATTTCAGTCTCCCCTTACCGGAAACAGTGAGTGGGCCGGGCGATATTCAACCCGAGAAGTTACTGCTGGTCATTGACTTTCTGCGTTGGACTTGGTAAACCTCTCAATAAGAGAGGGGAGCATTAGAAAACAGAATCACAGTCATGGCAAACATACTTCAAAGAAGCAGATTATGGATTCATGTTTTCTACTGCCGTAGCATACAATCAATTCAGCACCAAACGTCGCCCTTGTGCTTTTACATGCATCGTAAAATGTTCATCACAGATTGTCGATTTCGTCATCTAGACTTGGAAAGAAGCAGGTCTAGCTGTTGTTCTCTAAATTATCTGAGAAAACCTCAAAGCACTAATTTGTTTTCTACATCAGCAATGCTTTTTGAGAGTGATAAAGACAAGAGGAGAGAGGAAGCTAGACTTAGACGTTTGGCAAAAATAGTTCCCAAACTTGGTATTATGTACACATGCAAGGTATGTGGGGCGCGCAACAAACACACATTTTCCAAAAAAGCTTATGAAGAAGGCATAGTAATCGTCAAATGTGAAAACTGCAAAAATAACCACCTCATAGCTGACAATCTCGGCTGGTTCAAAGATATCAATAAACGGTTGGTTGAATTTTGTTTTGTTGATACTTTTAAGTAGATCTAGAATCTAGATTTGTTTGATGTATAAAATATGAAAAGACTTCCTCAGGCATCAGAACCCAGATAAGATTTCACAGGAGCTGCCTCATTCGATAATAATTTTTGTGGGATGAAAGTTCATGAGAGCCATAACACAACAATGGTCTCACCTAAGAATCCGCCATCTAAGGGTCTGGTCATGAACTCACCTCTGCCATGAAATGAAATTTTTTCTCTATAATTTACCTGCCTAAGAACTTGCTCACGAATAAAAAATATGTCTATGAGTCCAGTGTTGGGCTAGGACACGTGAGCACTGGTGATGTTTTTTCACTTCAGGTTGTTCACTTTCAAGAGATCTAAATGCTAGGCGTGCAGGACTAAAGTGGGAAGAGAGTGAAGGGAACAGGGAGCTGAGGAAGGGAAATGATGGGGAATGTTTGACTGCATAATCCAGTTAACTCAGATTCAGTTCTACAGTGGGAAAAAAAAAGGCTGAAAACAATTCTGCATCAGTGTCATGCACAGGTAAAATATAAAATCATTCTTTGAGAATATCTAAACCGAATGTAGCATCAAACAGAAAAAGTGATGTGTTATTTTTATTTATGAAAATGCTTTCACAACATATTCCAAACAATTGATACAGGCACAATCGAGGTAGAAATGTATATATACTTATATATTGTGTGTTTTATACATGTAGAATTAAATCATTCAGATACTCGTGATATGTAATTATGTAATACAGTGGAACAAAATCGGATGTTGCAAAATTTCGGTAATAAAGAAAAGAATATGCAGTTTCGTTTTATTTCTTTATTCTTTCTTCTAATAAAATCTCAGATTTTGCGAAATGCCAATCCTTCCAATTTTGCTTATAAAGAAATAATTTTCTCAGAAAATGACGAGTAAAACCACTTGGCAGCGTACCGAAGATGGTGCGTGCGACCAGCTTTTCATTCGCTCAACCACTCCTAACAATACCTCTTGGCACCGATTATCACACTGATGGTTAAAGATGGGACAACGTTTGTGTGATACTTATGCAATAGGCCAGGCCCAGGTAAAACAACCTGGGGTGGGGGCTCTGTATCTTTGTCCACACAGGTGGAAGTAAAGTGGTTTGGGCAGGGTGTGCCAGGTGGGAGAGACAAAGAGTAATTTTTACCATGTTAAGGATTTTCTGAGAAATCGTAACACACGCAGACAATGGTCTGGGATTGGTCATCAGTTAAACTGTTTATTGTTTAGCCTACACACTGCAGCACATTACTCTGGCTTTCAGCAGAGAGAAAAAATAAAAGAAACAAAAAAAATGAATGAAACAAATTGAAAAACCAGCATAGGCTTTGTATGGGGAGCTTGTCAGAGGAAATAATCAATAGTAATGATGAGTCAACATATGGGTCACCCCCTTTGTTTCATGGTCTGTGTTGGATATTAAGAAATTCTGATATTAAGAAATAAAAGTCCTGGTCCCTTCAATTTCTTAAAATCAGAGTTCCTTTGTACTATAAAATTATCACCCCTACAGTGGTTTGTGCCTAGGAATCCTCTCCCATTTAGAAAAAAAAATGCCTGTGAGCCTGGTATCAGGCCAGGACCGAGAGCACTCATTGTGTAGTTTGATATCAGATTATCCACTTCAGGTAAACGCACAATGAAAGGCATACAGTACAGTGGGGAGGAGATGGAAGGAATAGGAAAGACTAGGAGGGGAGATGAGGGATTTTATCTTGACTATGTTTATCAGCCATGCATAAACCATGCCTAGCTATTTCTTTCTTTGTCAGCACATGAGGCTGCATCTGTGATTGGTTTTGTGTATGAGGAGAAATAAGCTTAGATTCATGACTGATCAGTTTTTAACACTGGACTTCAAACTGATAAACAGTCGCTCATGCAATTACCTGTCAGGTAGAAACTCACTCAACATTTGAGAGAAGCTGGGCTTTACTGATGAAATTGTAAACCAAAAAAGTCAGGATCTGATAATTACTTATCTTCACTTACGGTAATGATCAACTAATACAAATAACTAATTGTAGCATCAAAGCAGCGATCATATCAGTTGGCTTACACATTGAATCCGCCTAAGCGAAGAGCAAGCTTTTTTTGCCTCCTGATGGCCAGGCTTGTAGGCAGAGATCATTGTATGTAGAAATCAAGTTTGAAATTTTTGTTCTTAAAAACTGTTTTATCAATTATTTATGTCTTGTAATATTGAATAAACTGAAATACAGATACCAAAACGCTGTGCCATTCTACTCCCATTTTCTTTGTATTTTCTGTTACAGCAATATTGAAGAAATTCTGGCCTCCAAAGGTGAAGAAGTTAAAAAATTGTCAAACCTAAGTGATATCCCAGCTGATGTACTTGAGGACTTGCAAAAGTTTCAGAATCCAGAGGAATAGATTTATGTGATGATGTTATTTGTTATCTGGATCAAATTATTACTGATACTGTTATAGTAATATTATAATATAATTTGTCTACACATTTCACAACATTTCATCATGCTGCCTTTGAAGTACACCTACTTTTTTTGGTCACTCGACACAAGTTGGAGCCGGCCATAAAAATATTACAAGTTCGTGTATAGATGTTAAAAAATCTGCATTTCATCTGTTTCTAGCTCATTCAGTTAATTCAGATTTATTTTTCACCTGTGAATTTTCGACATGAAAGAAAAATAAATCTGTTACACATATGCAAAGTGCATTTGATACTGCCACTAAAGGTTGTGACCTTTGTTTAAGAATTGATATGTTTGCTTTTCTTCCTTGACAAGAGGTTTCAATTTTGTGTGTGTGTGTGTGTATGTACCTTGTACCTTGTACATAAATTCACAATATGACACAAGATACAAATAAAACACATTTGAAAACTTCCTGTTAGGAAGGAAAAGGGTGACAGGGTCATGACTGTCTGTCACAACCTGTAGATTCCGAAATTGCCTTATTGCGATTGCCTTAGAGGTGGCTGTATCTCCATAAGTCAGCATTAAACAACAATGTAACTGGTCTCTTCAAGTTTCAAGGCTGTGCAAATGTCACTGCATGTCTTTTTGTTGTTTTTGTGGATTACAAGCAAATATTTTAATATATGAAATGTTTTGTTACTCAGATACTTCCCATGCTCGCTTTTATAAATTTTCTGTTTGTGTAGAATTTGATCTCAGCAATTAAACTTTATCATGTTGGTAGTACATATATATACAGTATATGCAAAATATATCATGTGTTTGACTTGTTGTTTGATGTCACCATTCTATGTTTTAAGATTATCCACTAAGTGTTTTAAGGCTGAATTTGAGTTAAAACGGTTTGGGATATATATGTCCACAAATTATGGTAAATTATCTTATGGAATTGAATTGTGATGTTTGTCACAATCAACTTTCAACAAACTATAAACAGGAAATCATTTAAATGATTGATAGATTTCATGTTCATTCATTGCAATGCAATTAACCTGTTTTCATCTCATTGTATGATTGCATCAGATCTGTGTTGAAATACATGTAGTAAAATTTGATAATTTTAAAGTCAACAACTACTCCTCCATATAATTTCAACTGACATTAAAATCCGAAATGTGGTGTAATATCTGTAGTGCCCTTTTTTTTCACAAGTTTCTGTTCACATTTTGCTATACATTATATATTAATCCACTATAACATACTATATAGGTTTTAAATATATAGTGGGCTCTTGATAAATTTGTGCAAAAACTAAACAGTAACTCAGACTTCAATAGATTATGCACGGATATTCATGTGCATATTTGTGTAAAAAAGTACATATATGTAAACGTGTGTATGTGTAGCTATGCAGAAAAAGGATGGATTATGGAAGATTTTATGCCAGCAATGAGCTAAAAATTGAAATAAATGTCATTTAGTATAAATGTATATGCTTTGCTGTCATCATGGATATGCTGCAATGTACACTGAGGTTTTGAAAATTATTTTTTGGGCTTGCAGCATTGAGATATTGATCTCATTTTTTATCATATGTTTATGTGATTGTAATTATTCGGTGGTTATAAAAGAATTTTTTGAGATATGGCATTGATTTATATTAGTATGAATCTTTTTTTTTTCATGTCAGTTAAATGGAGTCATCATCGCATATAATGGCATAGGTAGAACAGATAAAAACAAAATACATTATGCAATTGAGTGGGTGAGAGAAATGCCAATTTCGATCCGCCAAAGAGGAGAGCAGATCCTTTGTATACTAATAACAGTTTGCAGGCTTCTATGGAGTAATTGGAATACATGTATAGTAAATGGTTTTGTTTTGGTGTCATAATTTTGTATCCAGAGATGTCATTGAACTTTTTTGTTGCATAATTTGATTAAGACTGTAGTGTAATAATTACATGAAAGTTGTTTGCTTGGGCAGTTCAGGTAGTCGGAGTTTTTATTACTTTTTCAATTGTGAAAACTTTAAACATTTGTCTCATAATTTTTAGAAACATTATATGAAAAAAAAAATATTGACTCTTTCTCACCATTTTTGGTCGAGCTCATTTGATATTCAGTATATGTGATGACTTCAATGTTGAATGAGAAAATTGTTGTGTTCACCAAGTACTGTTATTATTGTTATTGACCTAGTAATATACAGAGGATATGAAAGACAAGATGTTACTATTATTGTTACAGAGATATTAAAACGATCTTTATGTTACATGTTCCATATTCTTTCATGTGCCATATCATAATATATTATCCACATCAAAAGTTGAAGTCCCTGTGGAAAAGTGTCATATAAAAATATGTTGATGTATTATTCTTAACATGTTTGTGGCATAGAGAGATTTATCTTATTAGAAGTGAAGACAGGAAATAGATGCTGTTGAGTGAAAAATTAGTTTCATAACAATATGGCATCGTGAATTGGTTCACAGTGTTAGATTTAGCAAATCTTATAGGATTTCCTCTGGTCATAAGAACAAAGTAAAACAATATTGTAGAATCAAAACAGAAATAATATTTTTTACTCCATGGTACAATGAAGCAGCTCAAATGTTCCGCAAACAGAGACACAGTGACTGTTTCATCATCACTATAATTTACGCCTTTGTTTATTCAGTTTTGCATGGATAAATATTAACTACACAACCAGAGCCACAGACATATTATTAAAAGGATGTGTTGTTGCTCAGTGAGTATGTTTTCTTGAGAGTCGTTTTGATTTGTGATGTCTTTGTTCTTCAATAGTGTTCTGCCTAAGAATGGAACTTATTTGAAGGTTCTAGTTAGTTAATGACTGATTTATGCAAATTGTAACCTGCCACAAGTTCAGGCCAAGGATTGTACTCATATACATGTAGTGTGTTGTAGATGCAATGATAAATTTTCTATTTAGCGATTAATGTTCTTACATGAATTAATTGGTCCAGTGAAGAAATGGTGGATGAAAAACCACAAGTCTTCAGACCTTCAACTTGTTGCATTTTCTAATATTTGTGATTGAAGAACACAATTACACAGATTGTTTTACATGAACTTACACTCACAAACATAGACAGTGTGATGCTCATTTACTGTGTCTTTTCTGAACAGGTGGGCCTATTACTTGTATGCAAATTATTATTATTATTTTTTTTTTTTTGCAAGTATGCTGGAAAGAGACAAAACATGGAGATCCAGATATGTCCCTGGATATTAGTGCCTTCTTTTCCCCTTTCCTTATTTTTATTCATGTGCACACAACATCTGTAACTTGCATCTGTTGTTTAATTGCATCTCTTGTTCTTCATGGCCAGTCATTTTTCTTATGAATTGTTTTTGCCATCAATTTTCCCCTGAATTTCAGTTCAGCCATCCACACTATCCTTTCTATTCCCTCACCTCCAAAAAGTTGATAAAGAGCTCAGTGTGCTAGTCTATCTTCCCCTCTGATCTAAATTTATCATACTTTTCAAGATTTACATTTATTGTTAGATTCAGCAATTGTTGAGCAGAGATACACAGTGGAATCAGTAATGTGATACAGGCAAGTTATATTATATGGATGTTGGAAACAATGTGAATGTCAACATCCTATCAGTCCTGTCAGTCAGAATAATCAAAAATATGTTCCTTACTGCAATTAACATTAGTTTGCAGCATCCTCATTAAAGAAATACAAAGATTACACCTGTCATTGTGAGAGAATGAAGGCCTTATTGATGTACCAGCTATTGAAGTGGATATAATATAAATGCATGTATGCAGATTTGGTTATACCACTGGCCTGTGTTAGGGTTAAGGATGTCAGTATCTTGTATAAAACTTTTCCTTCCATCTTTGCACTCAATACTTTTTCAGCCAGTTTTCCTCAGGCTTATGGCACCATATACTTGTAAATATTTTTGATGTGTAATTTTTTTATCACAAAGGCATTGCAGACACACATAGAGGCTATGTATTCAAATTATATATATGCAGTAATATTCTCCAATCATTTAGTGCACATGTATTGGTGAATATCATTACCGCTGCTGTAATCAGTTTTATGCAAGTGCAGGCCAATATGCAAGTGCAGGCAAGTGAATATATATGTCATTATTTGTTTGCTGTAATCAGTTGTAGCATCAGTATACATGTACAGTGGATATCAATAATAATAAAATAATGGATATCAATATTGTTGCTATTATGAATGATGGCAGTCTTCAGCCAAGTTCTGTGTTTGGTCCATTATCAGCCATAGAATACTGTCATAAGATTATTGTGACATCTCATATGTTTGCTCAAAAATACTGTGAAAGGTCACAGCAGATTTTTTTTTCCCACATTGTGCCAGTCCCTGTGTGAGTGAAGGTCTTGCCCTTGTGCAGCATTTATCAGGGGATGCCCAAGTGATTGCAATGCGTTCTGTTTTTCTTTTTTTTGTTATGTTTACATTTCTTTGAGGATTAAAGAATACTATTTGTGAAAGAGATCATGCCATAGTTTATCTTTGCTGTTTTACGTTTTCACACTCAAACTCTATCCTTTTGTGAAATGGCTGCAGATTGTATGTTTGAGGAGCAATTGTTCAAGCAATGTGTGTTTGTCACAAGGCCAGATAGAGACTTGACAGATTCCCTAGTCACAGTTCAACAATTTCACTATCTTTCACTGTCTCTTCAAGTCTACAAGATAGAATAATAATGGCATTAGAATATAAGATAAAAGTTTAATGACATGTATTACATTCTATAAGCTCCATTAAGATTAACATTGTATTAAAGATGAAAATTAAAATTTGAAACTGTCATGTTGACTGACTTCAAGTTGTTTAACCACAGCTTAATATTTAGCGTTAACAATGTTTCATTACTTCAGTTTGCTGACTTCCTCTTTTTAAGATCTAGATTCAAATCTAAATCTCAGAAAGAAGTTTGGGTAATTTTCTGTGTTTACTTAAAATGCATACAACAGACACACATGCAGACATACACACATATACACACAATTTCTTCTTAAAATCCAACCGATGCTCTTAAATTTCAATAAACTGCAAAATAAGTTTCGAACTCCTAAGCAAAAGCAAATAAGATGCCAGTCTCCAGTCGATCAGATCAGGTGGTTGTTCTGGTAATTTTTTTTTTTCTTTCATTTTGCCGGACTTGAGAAAGTTACTACCTAGAGTTGTTTGTGATGAAAAAAAAATAATAGTAATATCATAATAATAATAATAAACAGCACTAAGCAACAACCATATATTTTTAGCTTGGTGGAGATTAGAAAAAAGCACAATGTGAAATGGTGGGATTTCACTGTATGTTTGTGTGAGGGCGTATGTGGGAAGACGGAGAGATTGGTATTGGAATGTCTGTTGGCTTTAAAAGAAAGAAAATACTATGGTCGCTGTGTCCTTTGTGGTGCTAGTGCTCATACTGCTTGATTATCATTAATATTTTTTTTTATTGAGGCTTTTTAATTTTGGCCAAAAAACTATTAAAAAAAAACATAAGTGTGGCTGGGATATAACAACTAATTTTTCCCGCTCCCCCCACCTATCTATTCCACGGGAAGGAAGAGCTCGCACAAAAAAAAAAAAAAGCTTGCAGAGCTCTTTTAAACAAGGAAATTATCTAGCGACTATGACACAAGAATCTTGCAGGTTTCATTTCGCGAACTTTTAGTTTGTCTTCGGGGTTCAGTGTTTATATTCATGTGTGTTAGATAAGAACTGGAGAGTCAAGACTGTTTTGCATTGCCATTACATGTTGAACTTGATCTTATTTTAAATACACCTTGATCTAGTCATTTCTATTGAGTGATAGCTCAAAAATTGCCACAGAGCCAAACTTCAATGTTCATCTGTATTCATCATTCAATACCTTTGACAACAGACGGGACGCAGTACAGTATCCATCGTAGTTTGGTTTGGATATATGCCGACTAAGTACTGAAAGGAATCCCAGAAAGACATTTCATATCCACAACTGATATATAGCTCAACATGAAATAAAGCAAACTCAATGGCTACAAAAGTCACAGCTGCCACCCTAGGAACTCAATCAACCAGTACTGAAATACCGCAGCAGAAGGCAGGTGCTGTGGAAATACCCCCTGAGTGGGTTATCAAATATTCAAAATCGAGAGGAGGAAAAACGTATTATTACAATACTATCACTGGTGTATCAACATGGAGAATGCCTGAAATTCAGGCAGTGGCAAAGGTATAATAATGCTCATTTCCAAGAATAGTAGCTCCACAAAGAATTAACTATTCTGTCAGCAGGATTTTTTTTTTTTTTTTTCAAATGTAGTTGGT
>JBCEWB010867574.1:0-15918 GCA_039654565.1 Peronia peronii
AGACAAAGAAGATCAGGGGGGGGGGGGGGGAGAATGACCTCTAAGGAAGTGAGAAAGAAAGAAAGAAAGAAAGAGAGAGAGAGAGAAAGGGAGAGCAAAGTGAAGGGGAAAAAGGGAAGAAACAACATTTTCATCCTTCATAATCTATTGTTGAATTGTATTTATATACAGAAACATACCAGGTGATGTAGGCTGAACAGTTCTGATGACATTTCTCCGAGACTCAAAAACTTGCTGAATGAGCGGAAGATAATTCCTGTCAGCAGTAACTGTGACAGTACTCAAGCTTGCTAGATCACTTTGCCTACTTGCTGATATTTCAGACAACCACTGGTGCAGCTCAAGGCTGAATTTGCTGACAAGAGTCCTGTTTTCTTGATCTTTTTTTGTGTCCTTTGTATCTGAATAAAAATAGAAAAGATGCATCACAATGGCTTATTTAGCATTTCTGTTGGAGTTCATGGCATTCATTCATTTCACTGGAATAAATATGGAAATTAGCTGGCACTGAGTTGAGCTACCAAAAATCTGAGCAAAAATAAAGTATACATACATTTTCTAAGATCTGATTTGTCATATGTATACATATTTGCTTGCATCATTTGAAATTGTTTTACGTCACTTAATTTTTGTACATTTCCTCAGAATAATTTTCTATTCATTCAGGCAGCTGATGTTGGCCTTATGGACAATTTCAAGTTAAAATTTCAAAAGATCATACTAAACTAAATTTCAAAACATGCATCACATCAAACTTCAGTTCATAAGAAGTATTTGGAGTTGACATTACATGTCAAATATCCGTGGAAAATGCAAGTTCCCTAGTACTAACAATTAACATTTGTTCCTAAGCTGGCAGTATATGGTATGGATACTCACTTTGATACAACAGCTCACTAGTTATTACAACATGTGTAATGGAATGACCAGCAGTGGTAGAGTTTTTCATATTTTGAGGCACAGTTTTCAAATATTTGAAAGATTTTTCCAGATCATGGGGTTTTAGTTTCACTTTGCAAATCAGCCTTGATGATGAACCATTTGGTTTTGAGAGATATCCAAAACAAAATTTGTCCTTGGTGGCTGGCAGGTTATCAGCCTTTTCAAAATTTTTTTGGGCCTCAAAGTAATGTAAGCCACTCATTCTACTAAACAGGCGACCAATGACGACCACAATATCTGCCCTTATGTCCATAGTATATTTCTGAGATATGCGAAGACCAATATTCCCGATATGATATGTGTCAGAATATCTTGCAGGCTGCGATACAGTAGAGGATCCAAGATTTGGATGCCGCTGCTGAGAAGAGGACATCAACTCTGCCTTTTTTGACTCAGGTGAACAAACACACTGTTGTTCCCATTTGTTCTTGAAACATTCTATGATATGATTCACCATGATGTCATTCAGATCTACAAAATAGATATCGTTCAAGGAACATGAGTTGTACTTTTTCCATTCATCAAAGTGCTTAACAGCTTCCATGTAATTCTGCGCACATATTTCAGGGGGCACCTTGAAAATGGCTGAAATAAATAAAAGAAAGATCTGTTACATTTCATATCAGGTGAAAGCTGTAGCATATATTAGTCCAAGTAGGCATGGAGAGGATATGAATAATTTCTACATACATCATGACAGTTGAGCAATTGGAAACAACAACATGAGCATTTATGAAATGCGTATTGTGGTGACAAAGTAATAAGCCTCTTACCTGCACTGACTGAGGGCAAAGCTAATGTGGATGCACCCAGCTTGGTGGCTTCAATAAGGCACTGCAAGATAGTCTTTCTCAAATCCAGTTCACACTGATATTTGTCTTGATAAGAAATCCATTTAGGTCCAACTGCATGTAGCACATGTTTGGCATGCAGCCTTCCTCCTGGAGACACAAAAACTTCAGTAACTGAAAGTGGACCCTTTCTACTAATGACATCTGTACAAGCCTTATCAAGCGCACGTCCTGCTGCCAATGATATGGCCCTTGCTACACCTCCACCATGCAGAAGATGTCTATTTGCTGCATTGACTATTGCATCCACTTCCATTTTAGTGATATCTTCTTTTTCAATATGAATCGCAAGTTTACTGTAATGACCTCTGTATGTATTCTCATTTCTCCTCATTGCATGCTGAGCTTTTATTTCCTCTTCTTCTCTGCCACTAGTGGGTGCTAGAAATATCCTTGATGACAAACTTGGTTGTTTTGGTCTTGCACCAAGGTGTGTGTCTTGCTTTATTCTAACATATGGAGAGCTTCTGTCCCCTGCACTTGTCTCTGCATCAATTCTTTGGCTGCCGGACAGAATGTCTTTGTTAAGTGGCATGGTTGTTGCTCTCTCATTTTTTCTCAGGAATTCTGTGACGTATTCCTCTGTTCTTTCAATGTCATCTTTAAAACCTCCAATAAGTATTTTGTTATCAGCAACTAAAATTTTTTGAGGCCATCTCTTCTGAATTTCATGTAACATCTCTGCATATTCTATTTTATGCCTTCGAAAGGGCAGTACCACAAATTTCACTTTCTTTAAATCACTTTGAAATTTCTTTCCTCCATCCAAGTTCACGTCTATTTGTATTTTTACAGGATCAGTGTCATCTATTATGTACATATACTCCTCTTTGCTAGTAAGGCCAAGGTATCTCAATGCCAATTCCAAGCGTTCTCTTTTTAAAGAAATTTCGACAAGATTGTCTTCACATTCACCATGGTCATCGTCTTCCAGACTTGACCCATTCCATGTATCCCTACATGAATCTTCTTCACTATGAAAACCATATGAAAATGCCCCCATTTTTTCATCAGCTGGAGATTCTGCGACATTTTCTGGCCTGTATTCATGTCCATGTTCCCTATCACGGCTTCTTGTACTGTGATCATCTGTGGAATTTTCTCTTCTGATCTGACCTCGTTCCACTTTTGTTTGTGTATAGTTTTGTTCTCTGCCTTGATGATTTCTGACATGATCTTCTACTTTTGCACAAGAATTTAAAGCCTCACTATTATAGTTAAGGTCTTCATACCTTTCAGATGATAACTTGTTAGTCCATGTGCTTGAGGTAGTGTCAGCCTGCTGTTCTTCTTGGTCTTGCATCATTGCAAATTGTGTATTATTTTCCCCATTTAAATGACCATAACCCCTTTCCACAGCTTGCTCTTCATCGTTTTCCTCTTTACTACACGAAATACTTGTCGTCTTCACATTATATTTTTCACTATCAGTCTCTCTATGTATATTATCCTCTAATTCCTCTTCATCATCACTTTCCGTTTTTGCAGTATCAGGATGGTTTTCTCTATTATTCTCAGATTCTTTAATGGTTTCAGGTGGTTTAGGACTGGACTCAAGGCTCTCAGTGGGATCGTTTCGTTCTTCCCCTTGCTTGTTTCTATTTGAAGTCTGCTGTGCTAATTTTCCCTGACTACATTCCTTCTGTCTGCCTTCATGAGTTCTGACAGAATCTGTTTCCTTCTCATCAGAGTTCAAAGCCTGACTCTCACCACTTTCCTCTTTGCCTTCATCTTTTGTTCCAGTGCTTTGTGAAGTGGAAGTATACTCTTCTCTGGAGTCCTTAATATTGGTGATTCCATCAAAATTCTTAGTTTCAGGTCTTGCCTGTGAAACATCAAAAGTTCTCCTATTGTTAGTGCTGCTGTGAATGCCTATTTGTCTGACTATAGGTGAGACGTTCTCACCAGTGCAAGGTCTACAATGTTCCCTCTCTCTCACATCGGCATTATTCCTGTTTGATTCCATATGCATCTGAGCATTTGTTTTTGGGACCTCTGTGGGTCCTGCTGTATCTGACTCTGACACAGACTGTTGCTGTCTAATGCTACCACATTTCACATTACTGTCACCAGCTATGTCTTCATCTTGCTGTCCAGGCAACCCTCTTGTTATCTCTCTACCATCGTTAAAATGCTTCCCATTCTCAGAATTGCTATTTTCCTTGAGAACAAAATTGTGTGTTGCCTCAGATTTATTAGAATTTTCCTTGTATTCCAAAGACTCACAATATGATGTTTCCTCTTTCTCATCAGTTCTTTTCTTTGTCTGATCTGCATTCTTTTCCATCACTTTAGACACTGTTGTATTGCATTGTTTGCCTCCTACATTTTTTGTTTTAGGTCTTTGTCCTTTCACATCTGAAACTTTGGTGTTTTCATCAGTTCCAAATTTTGTTTGGGAAATGGTTTTCCCATTCCCTATATCAATGCTGCTTTTACCACCTGTTTTTGTGGTCTCAGACATTCCATCCTCGTTTAGTTTAGACAAATCTCTCTCAGTGTCATGACTGCAAGATATTTTCTCTTGGACATCTTGATTTTGCACATTCCTGTGCATTTCAGAACTTTTCTCTGAGCTTTTTCTGGACTCTTTCTGATTATGTTTTGTTTCAAACCCAGAGGCGTCATTGTGTTGAACATGGGGTGAAGCAGTTTCATCAGTCTGGGGTCCATTTTCAGACATGGCTTCGGTAGGAAATTCTTTGCCATTTGCATTCTTTGGACAAGGGGCTTTTCCTGGGTCTTGATCATGTTCAGTCACAGCAATATTTAGTTCATTTGCTTTGCTCAAAGGATCTTCAGTTAAACTGAGATTAGTGAACTTATCACTAAGGTTATCAAATTCATTCCTGCTGCTGCTGCTGCTGGAATTTGGGAAAGTGTTTCTATGATCTTTGTCAGCTGTTGACCTTGCTGGTGAACTGTGAGAGAAAGCAAGTTCTGATGAATCAGTTGACTTGCCTATTCCTTTTTTGAGCTCAGCCTCTGCCCCACTTGAAGTTTTGTCACATGGGTAATCATTTCCAGAGAACTTGAAATTACCACTTGAGGATTCTTCTACTCTGACACAACCATCGCCTTCTTGTGGGTCTAGACATTTTTGCAATGTATTAGTGAGCTCACAAATTTTCTCCTTTGTCACTGATTCTCCTTCAATTCTCAGAGGCTCAATTGACACAATCTTGAAACCTAAGTTTGTTACTATGCTGCAGGTTTCCTTCGTTGCAGGTAGTTCATCTTGCAGTGTAAGAATGCAGTGCTTGAACTGAAAATAGAACATTGAACTTAATCATAATCTGTTCACATTAATACTTTCACAAAATGGATGTTATAGTCAACAACTGGATTCAGGCATATATTATTTCATTTACTTAGTTTAAAAAATCATTTGTACACATATGAAAGAGAAAACAGTGGAGGTAATTAATTCATTTCTCATCAAAAACAAATTATCAATCTTCTTAGCCTTGATAATTAATAAAGACAAAGTAGCTGTTTTCATAACTTAATTTTAATCTCAGGCTGTGTAATGAGGATAATTTAAGACTAACTGTACTAACAATGACCCATACAGTATTAATGGACTCCTTGATGATAAATGGTTTGAGTGGAACATTCAAGATTACCATCCTTTGTCTAAATGAAACAAATACATGTAGTCCCAACAGTCTTGGGTTCATGTCATTGCCAGGATCATGTATTCATCATTGTAAATATATTCATTGAGATAACTCTGCTTTGTGCCGCAGTCGTGTTAACAAATACTTTTTGAGAACTTTCATCTCTTGAACTCTGATACTCTCACACAAATATGAATGTACTATGTATTTTCTTGATATTGCTGAAGTGTAAATGGTTTATGTATTTAGTGTTTAGAGATGATAAACAGAATAAAAATGGATATATATTATTATTATGAGACTGCATTTTTCTTAATTTTTTCCCAGCTGATACATCAGTTTTATTTTGACATGGAGGTTTTATATGCTAGACAGCAAAACCCATTAGATTCTGCTCAAAGCCATTTGAAAATTTACTTGATTTCATATAATACTAGCTGAAATTTAAATTGCTTTTGCATCTAAAACCTGAATCATGACTTTCACTATGATACCACTTGGTTACAAATTTGTTGCTTTCTGTCTAGTTGCACAAGACTAAAAATCAGGAAATTAAAGAGAGAAGGATAGACAGTATCTACAGATAGAAGTACTAATGAGTGAGACTCATCATGGATTGTTGATCTACAGACTAGAATACTATTCCATGCATTGCACTGAACATGCAGAGTAATCAGTAGTAAATAATTAAATATATTAAACAATTTCCACTTATATAACTTTATAATAACAGTCTATTAACTTATGTATTATAAACTCCACAAAATCTTGCATCTAAGGCATTATCATTGTCAATTTTAATGTAGATATATACAGAAAGAAAGTATTATTCGAATGAACAATTATAATATGGACAATAGTTTTCCACTAACTCTAGAACTGCAACTCAGCCTACAGGCTATGACGCCCTATGACGAGCGGTGCCAAGCTTGTCAATCTCAATCGTCGGCACCACTAAATAGCCTCAGGGTGTTTGTTTTGATTCCATTTTGGCTTCGGAGTGACACAATGCAGGTCTACATCGGACCGACTTACTGACCAGTGTCTTCCTCTAATCCCTCCGCTAGCTTCACCCTTTCTTCACATATGATAATAACTGCAATGACCCATTGGTAGGAGAAGGGGTTGTATTGATACTTTTCTCGCACATCGTAGTTTCTTTTGATTGTAGTTTCGTAGCTCTTGAGAGGCCTGAGTGGGCCATGTGGCTTTGACTTAAATTCATCTTTTCTCTTTAAGAGGATTTCACCTTTGGGCATAAAATTTCTCACTGTTCTATTTGGTAAAGTTTCCTGTACTTTTTGCAGGAGTGTCTGTTGAGCTGCACATACTTATTATGACAATAATTTGGCAAAACTGAGGCCGATAAACCCCAAATTTAAGTGACATGGTGAGAAATATGACAGCACAACGAAAAATAAATGAATAAATACAGTCGTTGCATGCAGGGCTTTGACACACAGTTGTGGGGTTAAGACAAAATGTTTTTTGAAGTGTAATGGTTTCACAAAATTTGAAAGCAAACTTCAATGACAAGAAGAGAAACATTTCCTGAGTTGGACAGGAAAGAAAAAGAAATAAAATACAGCTGATTAACTGAATTATACAAACAGAAAATGACATACACATCAGTGTCAGGCCTGGCATGACCAGCACTTGCAGCAGGTGATCAGGCCCCAGGGGAAATAAGAATCCCTGTTGCATAAGAAACTTAGAATTGCTACAATTTTGATGCATTTTGATATCCTGTTCATAGGCACTCTCTCACAGGAACAGGTGCAACTTTGCAATGAAATAAAAGTTCAATGGTCTTCCTGTAATCCCTCATTCTGTGTATTCTGCTGTCTTTGATCGTTTTCTTGTCTTGGCTTTTGAAATTTCTTTCTTTCTTTCTGAACTTTATTGCCATAGTAGTTTATACAATGTTAACTTACATATATATCAGATAGCTCTTTGGTCTCATGCTATGCATCATTAGACCACCTATAATAAAAATATGTTTCTTTGTTGTCACTGGCAGTCAGGCTCTGCCCTGTCTGATCTAGTAAGAATACTCTAAATCTACATGGCCAGACATTTGATAGCTTGCAATTTACATTGCATTTCTATATTAATGTGTTAGGTTAGGTTATGAACACATCTGTAGTCTGGTGACAAAGAGTGACAAAATTCACACCATCACCACTATAAAATTGACATATATTTGGCAGAATGATCTTACCTTGCTTCCACTGGCATGTTTCAAATATTTCACATGGGGTGGGATTTGGGGAGGGATTTTAGGAAGTACATAGCCAGTGAGAAGATCTGATTTAGGTTTGCACTGTGTCATTTTGAAGCCTGAGTGGAGTTAACAACATTCCAAGATAACTTACAAGTTCAAAGTTAAATCAATTCTATTGTTTTGATAGAAAAAATCTGCTCTCCACCCCATCATCATCACCATTAATGCTTTTGTCCTTGACAATCACTTTTTCCTTTTTTTCAGTGTTATATACAGTGTAATTACAAAAACGAGCAGCAATAAGCTGTCCTAATCGCTCCCCTGAGGGGTGTAGTCGCTGCCAGAGCCGGGCACATTATCTTGTTCCCCTACCATCTTTGGCCAAGTGTATAATTCTATTACTATTTTATTGTGTACATTTTGGGCTTTGGAGTAAGTAGTATTTTATTTGAAGAGAATCAGTTTTGTTTTTAGATCATGAAAAGAAAACCTGTGAACTGCCGAAAGTAAATTTCGACTGGTTTCGATTTTTTTTTTTTTAAAGAGATTAAAAACAAGGACAAGGGGGTGGAGAACAGTGAGATGGTAGCAGGGCCTAAGCTCAGTCGTTGAGACACGTGTAGATCTAGATCTAGGTATATACAATCTCTTAATAAACGAATTTCTCTGCTTTTACCTGAGCACTTATGCTAAACTTACTTTAACGTTCGTCATTCTGGTGACTCTCTGATCAAAACTGAATCAAACTAGAACAGAAGATGGCCGCACGGCCATTCTATGACGTCTACGTAGATCTAAGCCTTGGGAAAAATTACAGACTGAAAGACAACTTCTGGGAAAGTCTGACGTAGTAGCCATGGCGGTGTACGTTTGGTATCGATACTCAACGTGCATTGGTACTTCTTTCCTGTCTAACATTATTATTGTTAAAGTTTAGCACGTCGACTACTAAATGTATTGATTTTTATATCTTCAATTCAATGTCATAGCTAGCTGTAGATGTACAGCAGCAAAAGCACTGATGCAATTTCCAAATGATTTGTTTAAACTAAAACTTGGAGGGAAATTGCCGTCTAAAGTAACTTTCGTTTATTGGGCGCTATAAAGTATGCTAGATTCATAAAGTCTAAGCCTATAATCATTTCTAATGTCCCATGGGGCCCATCAGATCTTGGAATTGTCCATTTCCTCACTGGTTCATAATGCTATGTGTCGATTGTAACAAAAGTGAGTGGCAATAAATAGGTTCTCCCCAGACAAAGATAATTTTATGAATGAGATATCCATTGCGATTAGCGAAATGACAAACCTGGTATGTTTTGCCAGTTACTGAAAGGCTGCAAGAAACAACAATAATTTGAATTGATCAGAACTGTTCTTTATGGGGACATCCTATTTACACAACCATTTCCTAAGACATTCTTTTTATGAAGATGAGGTTGGTACCTTTGACACCAATGATGCCAGAGGTCTCTACCGCAGAGGAACAAACTCGTATTGGTCGCCCAAAGGTGAGTTTTTCTGGCACTTGAGTTCCACAGCGAGTTTGGCTACAGCCGATCTGACGATGGACGAACAGGCGAATGAGTCGCAACAGAACTGTTGTCGCCGTATCACCACACATCCAGAAGCAGTTGTTATATTCGAGTCCCATTGCTTACACTACCTACAAAGCTTTAAACAATTCTCGTGACAAGAAGAAAGACGCCGTTATTTTCTATGGTAGTGGGAGATTCTTTAATCCCTCTCCCCCACCCCCATGTATTGGTATTGCAACAGTTATTATCGAATACTTAAAATCGAAATTACCCTATCTAATGATTTGCATACGTCAGTCTCGGGTTGAGCAACCATTTTTATTCCTTATTGTAAACATTGTTATCCTAAATGGTTTCTCTTATGAATTTAATGGTTTTATTTTGATGTGCCTAGACATCTTTTAAAACCTTCACGATAATTCTAACTCTGTGGATAGCTAAACATTGCACTAGAAGGCAAAACAAAACAAGAACGGAAGTCGCATAGAAGAAAAAAAGGGTAGATCTAGTGCAGGCAATTTCGGAAAAACCCATTATGAACTCAACGGGAAGACCAATTTATATTTATAAAATGCATTATAGAACATAAGGGAAGAAAAAAGATCAAAACTGACAGAATGTTTGAGGATAGAAATGAAATTCTTCTATCAGAATCACTCATGTCCACGAATGTCCGTAGACCAACAGTTCTTCTATCTGAAACTGTATTCTGAGAGAGGAATTACCGAGCGGCAAGATAATGGACGGGTACCGGTAACTCGCTAATGTTTCCTTATTTTATATCTGTAGCTCTCAATCCAAAGATAGTAGGATTATCTCGACTTAAACTGCTCCCTGTTTTTGATGAGAATAATTTTTGTGGATAGAAAATTGGAATTGGAAAATTTTGCCCAGACAGTGGCGTCTCTGCCTACTCTTCATCCAATAGAGCTGTGCAATGAGGTCACCCAGACGCTCGCCGCGTGCAGCGTGAGTGCACATTGGTGGGCAGGAACTGTAATACTCGGCGTTGAATTTAGTCTTTTACTGACGATTACAACAGAACCAGTAAACTTTCAAATAAGCGGTTTGCGCCAAAAAGTGTGGAAAAAATATAGAATGTCATGCCGTAAAAATTCCTCTTTTATTTTCATTGGTTCATTCCAAGGGCTGCAAAATATGTGTTAACGCTATCTGTTGTCATACTTTTATCGGGCGTGTTTTTATTCTGTCTGATATTAGTTAGATACGGTGAGCACAGAGCTAACAACAAGTATTTAACATTATGTCTACAGCATTCAGAAATGTCGGTGCCCGCTTGAGTGTTTAGGACTGGTAGCTTCCCCCTCCCTTTTCTTTCTTCTGCTCCCCGTTCTCCCGATTATTGAAGGTAGTAGTAATATTAACACCAATTTGCCGAAATCTATATTATTACCTGTGTTTTATTAAACCTATTATTTATATAGCTACCGAGTTTTATTATTATTGCAATACTTTGACATCACCACACTCTTTGGGCCAAGGCGGGATTCTAATATATCTATGTATTAGACATATAATAGATGAAAACATACTGAAACAGAGAGGGAAAGAGAAAGAAAGAAAGAGCGTAAGAAAGAAAGAAAGAAAGAAGAGAGTATGGGGGTTTGGCGTTGCATGTTTCTGGCGCTTTTTTTGTTTTTTCGTTTTTGTTTGTTTGTTTGTTTTTGTTTTGTTTTGTTCTGTTATGATTTGTTTTATTAATATTTGCGTTACTACCGAGTTGCCGAATTTATTATTACCATTTTTTTTTTTACCGTAATTTTAGTTATCATTAGCACAGACTTAAGGCAGATCAATAGGCAGACAGAAGGGCAGATGGTAGACGGGTTTTTCTGCTATGTATTTCTGCTTCTATTTTGTTATTATTATTATTAATATTTTTTTCAAAGCGGAACTGCTATTATGATCAGTTCCGAGTAAAAAAACAATGACTGGACATTAATTGTTTATCAATGGTAATGTTTTTTGTTTCCTTTCCCTAAAATCAAATTGTTGAAAAAAAAATGAACCAGTTAATGAAATGTGCTCTTAAAGTAATTTATAGTGATAAATTAACAGCAAAAATAGTGCACTGAAATTAACATGTTTCATGGACACATATCATTTCATAACTAGTCAAAACGAAGCAGGATGCCAAATTGTGCACTGACACCAATGGAATCATTGCAGATTTTACCATTTAAGAAATACCTCAGATAGAATAGGAAAGAGTTCTTTACAGGATGACAACCTATATATTTTTAAGGCAATTTTTAGTGAAAACCGCATGTTTCTTGGTTCTCTTGTAATCGTCATATATGAGATTAAATTGAACGCTAAATCAACAGTTTCTGCCTGCAAGCCCTGCCGTGCAACGACCATGATTGCTGCATTGCACAGCTCTATTTTTATCTGCCAAGAGTTCTCTAATATCAGGGATGTCAATCTGTCTGCATGAAATAGTAGGAAAAATTCCTGCCATACTCTTTAGCAATAGTGCGTAAATGATAACTAATACCAGATATAGGGCCAACAGAGAAATTACTGACAGCCAAAAAGTCTATTTTCCTACTAAAGTAGGAAATTTGACATCCCTCTAATATGTATAATATGCACACGGGACCTCTGAAATATAATTGCCTTTATCCAAGAGGGCTAGACATCGGGCTTCTCTAAGTCTAGCCTTCTCGAAAATATTTTGGAGGTTCCATGTGTACATTATGTACATTAAAGAACCCCTGGCGGTTAAAAAATCGATGAAGAGTAGGTAGAGTGCCGCTGTCCAAGCAAAATTTCCTAATTCCAATTTTCTACCCACAAAGGTTCTCACCCAAAAAACAGGCAGCCATTTAAAGCCGAGATAGCCCTAATTTCTTAAGACTGAAAGGCTTAAGAAAAAAAAATTAGAAAATAACTTGTCGCCCAACTCACTTAGGGCCATAGATATGCAAAAGTAAGTTTTTTTTTTGTTTAACCCAAGACCATCTTCTGGCTGCACAAAGCAAGAATTATAATTTCATTCTCACTGACTGTTGAGTGGTCATATGAGCCTTCTTGTATATATGTCACGTTCTGTAATACATGTACGTCTTTCAACCTCCTATTGGAGGTTATCTCGATACTTGTCGCGACTACTATTCAAAACTTATTTTGATTTCACCCTGAAGTGGTTTGTAATGATATATGTCTCCATGAAATGGCTGAAGAAATTATCAAGGTTGGCTTGTTTACAGGGTGAGGAAATGTGGCTGGCAGATGTTATACATAATTTAGTTGGTCAACATTAACACCTGAGTTTTGGGACATTGTGATCGTCTAGACAGTAGATCTAATGCGTGGGTCACAACATTTGTCGTTTTATTATCATGGCATTAAGACACGTGCTGAAAGTGACATTGACAAACGTTTAATTTTAAATTTAGGAAGACGCTGCCTGATAAAGTTAGAAAATTCCACCCCAAAGGGTTTGCGATCCACCGGTTTGGAATTCCTGCACTAGAAAGTTAAGGCCCTGTTCAAATGTTTTCTTATGGATTAGTGATCACTTCAAAACAAACAATTCTGAAAATCTCTTGTCCATATAAATAAGTACATGTACATTTTTTAAAAAAATCAGTCAGTCAATTGACCAACCAATCAATCAATCAATCAATCAATCAATCAATCAAACAATCAAACAATCAAACAATCAAACAATCAAACAATCAATCTACCAGTCAATGAATCAATCAGCCAATAAAGAACATCAAACACATAAACGAATGTATAAATAACATAGATAAATAAACAAAAAGAAGAGAAAGAATGAAAAAAGAAAGCCATACATATGGGGTGCAAAAACTAAGTTACTGCTGATGCATGATTCAAAAAATGGAAAATAAAAATTTTTGCGCCATATTTTAATTACTATAAGATAAAGAAGTTGTAACAAAATATAATGGCAACAACAAACTCGCTAACCTTGAACTGCAATAATCTGTGCAAATAGAATGCTGAATCTTGACACAGTCATAAGCATTTCAAGAAGAAGCTAATAACTATAAGGCTCCTAATGATTCTATGAATAGATCATTATGGCAATTTTTAGACAGATCAATTGAAAGTATTTGGTAATCTCGGATTTATAAACAAGACACCATGCCCATGACTTATAGATCTTATAGATAATTTCTTTTTAAAAAATTAATAAAAAACTAACATAAAAACGGTGGCTGAATGATTTTATCTTGCCCACATGATCCTATAACTGAATACAACAGCAAAAAGAGCAATTCAAACATAATAACTGGCTCAGAAACAACATCAGTTTTATTATTTCTATAATTTCATTTTCAATCTTTGAAACAAGAATCCTGATATAACTGCAGAACAGGACTATATTTTGTTTCTTTCCAAAGAAATCCATACAAATACAAGGCAAAAGTTATCATCATTATCTTTTTTTTTTAAAGAAGCAGTTTGGAGCTTTTTATACATTTTTTTGTTTGGTCTCAACTGGACTCTTCGTTTTTATGTTACCAAATTACCTTACATTAATCTCATCAGCATTTGACAGAGGTGAAATTTAGAACTGAAGGCTCCTGAATTTTTTTTTTTTTTTAAACTTAAGCTATCTTAAATGAATATACATAGCAGAGAAGAGAAAAAAAAAGGATAGACAAACATTAAACTTTCAAACACAGGTGTACAAAACGATAGAAATAAAAACAAGATAACTTGTAATATTTGGTTATCTGACTGGCTTGTTGAGATACAACTATTGATCACTCACAGAGAAGAAGGAGCAAAGCCAAACCCATCATCATGATAATGCTCTAAGATAATAGTTATAATCTTATATGACATTCTAAAGTAATGAGACCAATGCATGAAAATCTATAAAGTGAAAAATTTAGGTATTCCATATACATTTTAGACCTGTCAATATATTTTTTAGATCAAGAAGATTGAAGTACAATTACACATCTCGGATTGTGTTGTCCAAAAAGCTGTTGTCTTCCAGTTGGAAGCCTGCTTTCTCATTTCCAAAGATAAAATAAAACTGTGTTCTTCACAGTTTGAGTTTCTGTCTAATAAAAAAACTTTCTATAATTAACAATGGAAATTTCCAATCATCTTTCAAATGGTTCATTATACAAACAAATTATGGGATGAAGGGGCCAATGTCATGAATACTAACATAGTTTGAGCTAATTGTGTGTTATATTTCTATTTGCCATATTTCAAGCCATAGGCAGAACAAAAACAACAGAGGTGAAGAGGAAGCAGATAAGTAAACTAAAACTTCCCCTGTAAGCCCTGTTTTAAAGGAACTACCTAGGTCAGCAATGATAAAACATGGTGTTGAAACCTATCTTATAAAGTGTACTTAAAACTTCCTATCTTGGTTTTAGTATCTGGTGCAAAATCATGAAAAGCCATGTGAACCTAAAAATTGCTGCATGCACATTCTTGAAATGTCACACAAAAATTTGTAGGATAATGGCTGCTGTTTCAGCCGATGTGCATCAACGATCACATACGAAAACTTACAAATATTCAGTTCAAGTTTTATTGTAAACAGAGCAAAAACTAGTGAAAAAGAAGCTAGCAAGAATGCAATAAAATAGAATAGATACAATAGAAGAGCTCAATAAAATGATGGAAACTGTTGAAATAAACATAATACCCTAAAAATCCATACAAAAGAGTTCCACTCTCAACAAGTGTGAGGGAACGTTATGTGTTAACAGACAATAAATTTGTAGTGTTACTACATTTCTACACACTCACTCAACACGTTATGCAGTAGATGCCGTGCAGATATTGCCTAAAATGTTGTAATAATACAGTTGTATACATAGTTAGAATTTTATAATAATGATTGTTCTTCTATCACTGTTTTACCCAAATACTTCACTATGAAGATTACAAATAGTAGTAGAACTGCTAAAACATAACATTCACATTATCTTTAGGAAATTTCGGCAGCTTCTACTACTAGATGTTGTCTTTGTGGAATTAGCAATCATAAGAATCATATAAAGCTAAGATATTATGACTAGACGCAGCACAAAAATAGTCTTTTCACTGATTTTCAGCTATAGCCGATACTTTGACCAAACTATGTATTTTCATGACTTTGTAAAACACAATGTGCAATTCTGATTTAGTACTAATTTCAAATTTGTTAGTAAGCACAAACTTCATATATATGCCAATATATTTCAAGTAACATGAAATACCCTCTACATTTGCAAGAGCATAGTAATGGTACTTTGCTGATCAATGCAACACATAAAATGAGATAAACATCATTTAAGTACAATATCCAAACCAAGATGAATAAGCATAATGACAGACAAATACTGTTACGAACTTTCTTTCTGGATGTTGAATGGGTGGTAGACGTGACGTGATAAGTGGCGATCAGGCGGTGAATGCGAATGAAACACACACAATGGTGGAGAAATCACAACAGAAATCACAATAGGAGTCCTCACGTCGAAATGATGCAGAATTCATTACAGGTGCTTGATATCAATACAAACTTCAGGGCAGCTGTCTAGCTCCGATAAACACGGCTCTCACTGCATTCCACTTCTCTCACTGCAGTACACTTGTCCTCTTCGCAGTACACTTGTCCTCTTCGCAGTACACTTGTCCTCTCCTCACTCTTTTTTTTGTTTTTCTTAAGCCTTTCAATCCTAAGAAAGTAGGATTATCTCGGCTTTTAGAAGTTGTCAATTTTTGCTGAGAAATTT
>JBCEWB010867796.1:5320-15918 GCA_039654565.1 Peronia peronii
ATAAAATGAAATTTAAAATAAAATGGCCGAAATGGTACAGTAGTATTGACAATCCAGATGAAAGCTACAATGTAAAATTTTTCTAGGAAAAAAAAAATCAAGAAAGCGCTATGGTCTGAGCAAGGACCCTACGGCCAGATTAAGAAAACAACACCATACATTGTCTTAAATGTTAAGCTTTTCATAATAATTTACTGACAACAAAACGAAACTAATCGATAGTGAACTCCCACAGTAAGCAGAGAAAAAACAAACAATCAAACAAACAAAAGCAAATGAGACCCAGCCGTTATCGCATAAGATGATTATTAAAAGGACAGGTGTCACTGGAAACTGTCGTAAGTGATGATGTCTCAACTCCGGTTTTTATTCACCGTGAAGTATTATGCACAAATGTCCTTATTCAAATTCTTTGTTTCGTGTAGGCAGCTTTAACCCTTTTTCTGTCAGGACACAGAAATGCTCATTTCATTGTCTCTTCTCTATGAAAATCATTGAATGTTTGCCAACTGATCAAATCAAAATATATTTGTAGTCGGGCAGTATTTTTGTTCACTTTGATAATTTGTAGCAACCAGATCTAAATATTTGAATTGATGTCTCAAAAATTATCTTAGTTGTAGTCTCGGCAGTCAAAGGGTAAAACCTTTAAAGAAGACTGGAACTTATACCACAGTCCTGATGATCAAATTTAGTGCAATAACGAAAAAAGAAGGTAAGAAGAAAGGGGCAAAAGAGGGGTGGGGGTGGGGAGGGGGGGGAGGGGACAAAGTACACCACTGTGGTCCTTCGAGCCAGCCCTGTTTCAAAATTTTAAGAAAAAGAGGAAGATTCAGGCTAATTTGTGATAGAATTTTGTGATCGAAATGCGGTTTTCCACAGAGCCAGATTAAAATACCTCATTTCAATATCCATGTGATGTTCTTTTGGGCTAGGACCTCTCAGCTGAGTATATTTAACTAAGAAAAACTACACTGATGAAGGACTTCTGTTGAGCATTTAACTCTGTTGTGTTATTACAAAATTTGTATGACTAGTGACTCCAGATTTTCTTTCAGGATGAAAGCAGCAAGAAAATTACATAAAGAACACACTGAAACACAGCGCTAAAAGTCTTTGAGAGTTTAGAAACATTTTCTATGGACAATGGACGGACCAAACTCATCGTATTCTGGCTTGCAAATCCACATTTGTTGAAAGGTGGGCAAAGATGCCAAGATGGAACCTCCGATCCAGACAGAGTATTTGCCATCAGGTGGAGCAATGATCTTGGTCTTCATGGTTGGTGGTGCCAGGGCTGTGATTTCCTTCTGCATACGGTCAGCAATGCCTGGGAATATGGTGGAGCCACCAGACAACACTGTGTTGGCATACAAATCTTTACGGATATCGACATCGCATTTCATGATGGAGTTGTAGGTGGTCTCGTGGATACCAGCAGATTCCATACCAAGGAAGGAAGGCTGGAACATTGCCTCGGGACATCTGAAACGCTCGTTGCCTATGGTGATGACTTGACCGTCAGGAAGTTCGTAGCTCTTCTCCAGAGAGGATGATGTGGCTGCTGTCTGCATCTCCTGCTCGAAGTCCAGGGCGACGTAGCAAAGTTTCTCCTTGATGTCACGGACGATTTCTCTCTCAGCAGTGGTGGTGAAGCTGTAGCCTCTCTCTGTCAGGATCTTCATCAGGTAATCTGTGAGATCACGACCGGCCAAGTCCAACCTCATGATGGCGTGAGGAAGAGCATAGCCTTCATAGATGGGGACAGTGTGGGTTGCGACCTCACCAGAATCGAGAGCGATACCAGTGAGCCGACCAGAGGCGTACAGGGCCAACACGGCCGGAATGGCCACGTAGAAAGCTGGTACTTTAAACTTTTCAAACATGATCTGTGTCATCTTTTCTCTGTCGGCTTTGCAGGTTAAAGGCAACTCTGTGAGCAGGACTGCATGTTCCTCAGGGGCAATTCTGAGCTCATTGTAGAAGGTATGATGCCAGATTTTCTCCATGTCATCCCAGTTGGGTCCAGGGACGAGTTCACTGGGGCATTTCAAGGTGATGATTTTTTTGTCGATTCTGGCCTCGTCACCGACATAGATGTCTTTCTGATCTGAGCCAACCAATGTATCCTAGGAAATATGGAACAGCTACTGTTGATCCTATTTACACATCTGAAAAGATTTTCAACTCGTACACACCATGGCCAGTCTCGCTGCCGTCTTAAGCTGTCAGTTTTACTAACAAGGTACGCGGTTAAACAAAAACTATTGTTGATTGATTCAGATAAACAAATGTTCCACCATTTTACATTACATGACTAGATCTATATTTTATTATTTTTTTTCTATAAAAAAGCCCGTTTAATTTTTTTCTTTCTAAAAACGTTTCTTTCTTTCATTCATTCCTGCTTTCTTTCTTTTTCCCTTCTTTCTTTCTTTCTTTCGTTCTTTCTTTTTCTATTTTGTAATTATCTACATATATGTAGTTATACATTCTTTTATCTGTTTGTTTATTTATTTATTTAAATTTAAATTATTAATTTTTTTTTTTAGATTTATTTAAACATCTATTAAATTTGTTTATACATCTGTTTATTTAATTATGTATCAATTTATCGTTCATTCGTTCGTTCGTTAGTTATCTAGTTAGTTAGTTAGTTAGTTAGTTAGTTAGTTAGTTGATTAAAAGTTCATAGTTAGTTGGGTGGTTAGTTATTTTACATAGATAAATGCATGTTTTACACACGCATTGTGACTACATTATATTATTATATCAGAGCATCAAGACTAGGAATCATATGACGAAGCTGATATTAAACCCAAACATTTATGTAACCTACATGAAATATACATGTATAATTGTTAGCACATGTACAACTGCTACCTATTACCAATTTCATACCTGATGCCGAGGTCTTCCGACGATGGGCGGGAAGACAGCCCTGGGTGCATCGTCTCCAGCGAAACCGGCTTTGCACATGCCGCGACCATTGTCCACAACAAGAGCTACGGTATTGTCTTTCGCCATGATGATAGGGTAATAGACCTACTCTGAAGTTTGGCCACGTGACAGAACTTTGGCCACCTGGAAACTGAAATCGAATCTTAAACAATGTCACAAAGTATCGAGTCTTCTCATTGAAACAAAAATGTCTGGACAGCTACTATATTTTTCTTCTAGACTTTTCATTGTTGCCTTTATAATTTGCTGAAAATAATGATCCATTGCGTATTAACCCATTAACTGCTGTCCACTAAGTACACAGCTGGCAAATAAAATTCATGTTGCGCACTACAATCCGGAACAACGGTGAGCAAGACCACATCGCATCATGGTATATCTAGGCCTGGTAGTTTTCATAACATAATCACAACAGCCGATTACATTTACTGTACTTGAAAAGTAGTGTACCAAACGTAGAAATCGTTCAGGAGCTGAGGCAGAAGGATCACAGTAGGGCTTCCTTAAGGGATTAACTACATGTATTCCTAGTGCGGTATGTTCCACGTTATAAAGGAAGGAAGAAGGCCAGCGACTCTTGTCATGTGATACTTGTGATAGCTCTCTTGAGTTAAATCAGAGGAAGCTTCACCAATACCAGGTGATCAGTGCTAGATCAGCACAAGTCGAATGGCTGATGGTAACACGTTACCACCAACGTTCACAATTTCACCTCAGCAGGTGCTCCCCGTCTGATCGTCAGAACCCGAAAGAACGTTCAACTTCAACGGGTCGCTGGCCGCTAATTTCCACGCATGGGTTTGTTGGTTGTACTACTGAGTGAAAGGCCTTTCCAGCGCGCCCGCATGTCCGTACACAGAGCGAATTCTACTTACTTATGTAATAGTTGTGTACATGTCCCTCGGTCTCTGAGAGCGGTAGCTACTGGACCGGGTGCATTATGTTACAGCAGCTTTCATGAATGAGCTCTAATCTGAATTACAAAATTTAGCAATGATTATTATATAAAAAGCAAACAAAAATAGCATTATATTTTAAACAAAGTCCATATACTGTGATGTTTTTTCGTTTTTGTCTTTTAGGAGGTAGGGGTGGTGGCAATGAATGAGATTGACAAGACGAAGAGGAGAAAGGAGGGGGGAGGGGGGCGTGTGATGTTTATATAATAGGGCCTTCATTCCCCACAGATATTAGGCCCTGTGTGAGTTGTGATAACATGCTACATGTTGCTACATGTATTTATTAATTTAATGTATTTATTTATTGGTTGGTTAGGTACATAGCTAGTACATGTAGTTGGTTGGTAGCTTAACTAGCTTGTAATATCCGAGATCAGAATAACTTAGAAACAGCAATTTATTGCAAAATATTTCATTGAGCGTTGTCGAGTGACTCCGGTATGTAACATACTCTTTGTTCTCAAAGGAAATTCCATTCAGTTGTTGAGACATAGTGCATGTAGTATATGGGATGCATTCACACTTGTACATGGACAAAAATCTCACGAATAGCATCTGTCCATCTCATATCATAATAACCCGTCGTTTCCTACTTTTACGTAAGATGTGTAAAGTGTATTTATGATGCGTTATATCCTGTTGATAGACAATATAAGAAGAACCAACACTTACCACATGTACAATATTGCACTATGCGCTGAGAGAAAGCATCTCGCTGACTACATGTAAATTGTAATGTTTGTACCGGTTTAATTTGATTTAATGATGGGTTTCGGGTAGCACGCCAGTAAACAAACCTACTTGTAGTAAGGAGACTTCTTGTTTCTTGTCACTTGGATGTAAACTGTACAATTTGTTGAACGGTTGTCCTAAAGTACTGTAGTATCAAAAAGGCAAATGTTATCAAAAAGGCAGAATCAATAGCAATTTAAATTGTGTGTATCGTTGCAAGTTACATGACCTAAGCACCCATGTAAATGTCTACTGAATTTTGTTGAACGGTTGTCCTAAAGTACTGTGGTATCAAAAAGGCAAACGTTGTGTCAGAAAGAGAGAAAGGCAGTATCATTAATATGTATCATCGCAAGTTACATGGCCTATCACTACTAAAAAAGCACCCAAAATTACAGGTTCAAATTACTCCGAGAAAATTAAACTCTCATGACGTTCTCATATCGTGAGGTATGGCGTACAAGTGTTACGTGTATGTAGATACGTTTTATGTTATATTGAGTTGCCGTGGGGTATGGCGTACAAGTGTTACGTGTTATTGAGTTGCCGTGAGGTATGACGTACAAGGTGTTTCGTGTATGTTGGTACCAGTACTTTGTTACCGAGTTGTCGCTCTGTCTTGTTAAAATATCACTTGTCTAGTCTGTCTAGGTCTGTTATCATTTGCATATTTTTTGTGCTCTACTTGATGAAGAAAGACAGTGAATTTCATATTGTCATCCTGATGCTGTAGTGTAGTTGTTGAGTGCAATGGCTGTACCGGTACCATTAGTGTTACTACGTTACCATATTTTGTACATGTATTAATATCACAAGTAGATACCCCAGTTACCTGTAGTCATCGCGATTAAGTCTCTTTAATATCCGCTAGGCGTGCAGCAGAAAAAAAAATCATGACCTTCAATATACCGTAAAATTACAATGTACATGTATGGTATGTGCCCGCGATGTGTCACATTCGATTGTTTAGAGCGTGCTGTCATTAATGTCAGTGCTAGCTGAAATGTAGGCCTACTAGTACTATCCTTTCTGTGTGATCTCAACGCCTCTCCTATTCCTTCTAGAATTAAGATACGATGCATAGGTAATCATCACACACACTGGTGTAATGTAGTACATGTACATATTTGATCCATACTAGTTATATTGCTGTATTTCGTAATTTAGTGTCGCCAAATGTATTTTCACTTTATCAGTGTGGATATAATATAACCCATTTGCACGTCACCTACTACAGTACTACATGTGTAGTCGTCACCTGCTTTCGTTCGTTATTCAACCATCTCATCCTCCAGCTCTCCACATATGGGGAGCCTGTCAAACTTTATCACTAACTGCTATAGAATAGGTACAAGTTGCAGTGTCAGTACTGTCTGTGTGTGTTAAGAACGATCTCCTCCCTCCATGCTCATCTCCCAACTCCTCAATGCCTCTTAACCCTCCAGCCATCACCCGCCACCGACCACGACCAAAAACTACTCTAGTCAACAACAACAAGTAAACCATCGCATCTCACACATCATCGCTCACCCATTACTCGACATTCACTCATTCAACAATGGGATTACAGAGTAAATCTAAGACCGAGATTGGTGTGAACATATTTCATAACTTTTTAATCATTGTATAAAAAATACAGGGAAATATACAAGGTTAACAAAAACCAGTAATTATGAGAATCGGTTCAAGGGAATCTGATCATTATAGCACCTTATGTTACTTTCTAGGTGTTGTTCTTGGCTAAGTTTTTACAGCCACATGCATTGAGCCAACAAAAGCTATGATCATGAACTTCCTTTGAGCATTTGTGTTATTACCAAATCGTACAGCATATCTTGCATGTATTGTAATGAAATGTGATTCGAGATTTTCTTTTGACATGAAAGCAGCAAGAAACATGCGTAGGATTAGATAATAAATGCATTGAAATACAGATCTAAGAGTCTTTTTGTGTTTAGAAGCACTTTCTGTGGACAATGGATGGGCCAGATTCATCGTATTCCTGCTTGGAGATCCACATCTGCTGGAAGGTGGACAGGGAAGCCAAGATGGAACCTCCGATCCATACAGAGTATTTGCGCTCAGGTGGAGCAATGATCTTGATCTTCATGGTTGGTGGTGCCAGGGCTGTGATTTCCTTCTGCATACGGTCAGCAATGCCTGGGAACATAGTGGAGCCACCAGACAACACAGTGTTGGCATACAAGTCTTTACGGATATCGACATCGCATTTCATGATGGAGTTGTAGGTGGTCTCATGGATACCAGCAGATTCCATACCCAGGAAGGAAGGCTGGAGCTCGGCCTCGGGGCACCTGAAACGCTCGTTGCCAATGGTGATGACCTGACCGTCAGGAAGTTCGTAGCTCTTCTCCAGAGAGGATGATGTGGCTGCTGTCTGCATCTCCTGCTCGAAGTCCAGGGCGACGTAGCAAAGTTTCTCCTTGATGTCACGGACGATTTCTCTCTCAGCAGTGGTGGTGAAGCTGTAGCCTCTCTCTGTCAGGATCTTCATCAGGTAATCTGTGAGATCACGACCGGCCAAGTCCAACCTCATGATGGCGTGAGGAAGAGCATAGCCTTCATAGATGGGGACAGTGTGGGTAACACCATCACCAGAGTCGAGGACGATACCAGTGGTACGACCAGAGGCGTACAGGGAAAGCACGGCCTGGATGGCGACGTACATAGCAGGTGTGTTGAAGGTTTCAAACATGATCTGTGTCATCTTTTCTCTGTTGGCTTTGGGGTTGAGGGGAGCCTCTGTGAGCAGGACTGGATGTTCTTCAGGGGCAACTCTGAGCTCATTGTAGAAGGTATGATGCCAGATCTTCTCCATGTCGTCCCAGTTAGTGACAATTCCGTGTTCGATGGGATATTTCAGGGTGAGGATACCTCTCTTGGACTGGGCCTCGTCACCAACATAGCTGTCTTTCTGTCCCATACCAACCATCACACCCTGCGGAATACAGAAAAGTGAACATACCATTAGCTACTTGTTTCAATCATTCACAGTTCACAAAACGTTTGCCATAGGATTTTGTCTCCTATGGTTAATCTCTATGCACTCGTCAGCTATCAACATAACTAGGAAATGGAATCATTGCTAATGTTACGCCTGTCTGAATAGTAAAAGGATGTAATTTCCTCTTTGATATCTACCACATTTCACTGACAAACAAAAAAAAAATTGTCACTATTTAGCTCACTCTACTAGATGTGATGGAACATTCTAGACTGAATTGCCAACAAACCACTACACAAAGTGTCTATGATAACAACATTACATTCACACACATTACTTACAATGCAATCTAAAGTTCCAGTTCGTTACATTTTTCATGGATCTATTCATTATCAGAGTTTCCCTGGGCCGGCTCGGATACAATCGAACTCAAGCCATACAGAAGTTCTAATGTAGCCTCAAGAATGAAACACTGACACGTGGAACATTCCCCGAGAGGACTTCGGATCATCAGGATCGAGAAATTGACAAACAGAATAAAAATGGATCAATTTCTTACCTGGTGACGGGGTCTTCCGACGATGGAGGGGAAGACGGCCCTGGGAGCATCGTCTCCAGCGAAACCGGCTTTGCACATACCGGAGCCATTGTCCACAACAAGAGCGGCAACATCATCTTCGGCCATGGTGATAGATTTTTGAGTGTTTGGTAGCACAAATGCTCACAGGGTTTAGAGAAGTTAGTTCTCTGGTGTTCAAATCTCGAATGAACGAGCACCGGGTCGCCGGCTTGTTATATCCACGCTTTCGGCTGGCGGAAATGTAAAGCTTTCGCTGTGACTAAGCTGAAATGTCCATATAAGGAGCCGGCTTACTACCATTTCCAGGAATTGGCGAGGGCCTGTCGCCGACACATGACCATATATAGCAATGCCGGGAGAAGGGAGAGAATGGCTCGATCGATGAAGCTCGTGGTTCGCGCCGCGCGGATACCTCGTGACTGCCTGCGCTTGCCTGGCGGGGACACACATCGCACTGTCACTCCGGCTGACCCACTGTCGCCTTCCCCCTCCCCCCTTAACCTCCCCCCTACCCCAACCACTCAGTCACCTTTCCCATTTCTCTTCCCCCTCTCTCTATACCCCACCCCTCGCTTTCTCTCTCTCTCTCTGTCGCTCTCCCAAAGGCGTGCCTGTCGCCAACACAGTCATGCTGGTGACGCTTTATTCATTTTTATTCGTCCCCTCACTCCGTCACCCCTTTCCACTTCCAGAGTCGTGCAAACACCAACGCGGCCCGATAAGAAAGTTTGTTTCACTACTGTGCATCCCGATCTATCCGCTAGGAAAACCCCACACTATATATCCCTAAGGAAACGCTTCAACCTGTCAATAGATGAGACACCTTTCCTTTCGACCCACAACCGTGTCACGTCAGAAAAATTTCCCATTGCAATTCGACTTTATGAACGTTAAAACAAAGAACCCTCATACTCCGTTCTTTCTTTATGATTTTTTTGTTTTTACAGCGGTCTTTTTATTTTCTGTTTGTTAACAATGAACTTGTGGGGCTGGAAATTTTCTCCTATAGGGGCTTACAGATTCCGTTTGCCGTAAGACTGAAGTTTCATGAGTATGAGAATCAAGGGCAGCAGTTTTCTGAATACGAAAAAAAGATTATATTTCAGAAGGTAGGCTACAGATTACTCTAATATGTGGGACAACCAATATCATATCCAATAATATGCATGGATCTCTCCACATCATGGTGGAAAAAAAAGGTTGACGTTGGACTATTTTATGCTGTCAATTTCCTAAGATGTTTGGATATGGAGACTTGTTTCTAACTGTCTAAAACAAGAATTTAATACTGTAGTTACACTGGTATCTTTTTATGTATAGCCTACATTATCCTGTTGATCCTTGATCTATCAAACAAAACCAAAATAACTAATGGAAGTGAGAACAAAAAAATGAGGGCAAAAAAAGGAAACGTCATTGCTACTAGAATTATCGATCTTTTCCCTTCGATTTGAATTTGTGTCGAGTATGCAATTTCCCCATCAAACCACTCGATACAGTCTCGAGGGCAATTGTGAGATGCTCTAATTTCAAATGCTGTAGTGTATCTGAACCTCTGCATTGTGCAATGTAAAATTTCAAATTTACGAATCTACCACATCGTTTGGGCGTCTGCTTGTTATGAAGGTAGAAGTAGGGGGAATGGAATTTTAGGACTGTAATCTGTTTACACTTGAGTAAAGTAATTAGACCTATATTCAGTGAGGAGTGAGCCTTTAAATACAAGTTTTGGTAAACACATAGTGATCTAATGTATAAACTAGTCTAGCGCTAAATTTTGGAACAAAACTGGGGGAGAAGCGAGAAAAAAAATGTATGAATGTGAAGTGGGTGGGGAAGGAGAGACGTAAAAATAAATAAATAAATATGCAACATTTTGAAGCATAGACCTACATCTAGATGCTGTGTAGGAGAGGCCTAACCTGTTTATTGTATGCGTCTAGCTGTGTTCATAAACAAGCCATTTGCAAATCTACACGGTCAAACGAGGTGTGTACATTTCGATATTTTGCTTGAACCGAAGTTCATTTACGAGCGACAGATCGAGGGGTTATTCAGATTGAGGTGGGGGAGGGTGTGCCTGGCGTGAACTACGCTGATCATCGCAGCAGGGTAGAGGTTAAGGCTGTCTTCCAAAGCTCATCTGTGTAGTGAATTCATCTCACATACACTCTCATTTCAATTTCGGCGATCCTTCCTTCCTGCCTTCCGTCCACCAACCGTCACCGTGATGTGTGCTGTGTTCATGCGGGGCTGTGTTTACCAGCTGGCGGTCAACTTTTCTGGCGACCTGCTCGTGCTCGGCCCGGGCCAAACTGAGGGACAATCAAAATGCTTCAGGAGAGACAGATGGCCTCGCCCCTCCCCCCCCCCCCCCCCCCCCCCACCCCCCCACCTCCCC
>JBCEWB010867907.1:0-15917 GCA_039654565.1 Peronia peronii
TATCTATCTATCTATCTATCTATCTATCTATCTATCTATCTATCTACCTATCTATCTATCTATCTATCTATCTATCTGTCTATTTATCTATCTATCTATCTGTCTGTCTGTCTATCTCTCTGTCTGTCTATATGTCTGTCTGTCTGTCTGCCTATCTGTCTATCCGTCTATCTGCTTGTCTAGCCGTCCATATGTTCATTTCCTAAATATCTGCAGACGCTCGTATACACACAAAATCATTCGACATAACTCTGACATACATGTGCATAAGTGGAAGCAAAAACAAGCAAATAAAAAACAAAATAGGATGGCAAGGATAATTTTGTCCCTCAAGTACTGAATATCCTGAATTCAAGAGAGAATAGCTATTTCCTGGAAAAGTCACAGACACTATTTCGTCAAAACTGCCATTCCGTTGGCAAAATCTCCTCTCTTGCTCTTGTTTCGATCCTATGCTTTCGAAATGGCATATCATTCATCAACATTTTGCTTTCTATTCACAGTGAAACAATGATCAGATCCCACGAAGGAAATATGTGAAGTATAACTAACTCAACACGGAGGCCTGTCACTATGAGGTCATCAGTCGAGTCATTATCCACTGTGGCGCCACCAGTGGATGGAGTCAAGCTTGAATCCATCCTGCATAATTCTTCTCACAAAGGGTGAGATTTGACTGAGATAATCATCCTCTTTGGAATGAATGGCTGCAAATGTACTGAAAATAGAGGGGGGGGGGAGGGGGGGGGAGAGAGAGAGAGAGAAAGAGCAAGAGAGAGAGAGAGGGAGAAAGAGAAAGATCTGACATCCCAAGATTTCATTATATTCATTGTATTTGTTTATTTTATATTGACTCGTGTTAAAAAAAAAACTTGCTAATCTAATTCGTTGTCTACTGAAACAACGGACCGCTGCCACAAAACTTCCGTCAGCACTAGTCTGATGTTCTCTCTTCTCAGCCATGCATTTCTCGGAATAGAACCAAGCAGATACAAGATAATAAATAAATTAACTGCAAGCATATCACTTTCCTGTGTCAAGCACAAGTGCTAAATTCTTCTCTTCGTGGTCATGCACTTGGCGTTTTCGAGGTAGCAGAATTGAGAATTATTACGATTAAATTTATCTGCACGGTTTTCACATTTTACAATCCAGCACATACATCGATATTATGAAAACACTGGAAATCAACCCCCAGCCTACGTGAGAGATTTTTTAAATATAGGTCAAACCGATACTGCCATGCGACCTAAAGTGTATGGCAAGCATGCTCACCTCGATGTTGGTATTTTGGATGACTAAACTGAACGCTAATCAAAGAAAACGTGTCTGGTGTTTAGAACGTGTCGTTCTATGGAACAGACAATTCGGATCAAACACTCTCATGAGTTTACTACTCAATTATCATCGCCTTTTTAGGATAATATCAAACATAGTATGTCTTTTTTTACTTCATGAATCACAGATCTACAATGTTATGTGACAAATTTTATATGATACATGCAGTAGTTTTCGAGTCTATAAGCCTTTTATGGGTTTTGTGGCAATTTCAGCAATCCAAACAAATTTTCAGTGGTAACCTTAGATAAAAATGTAAACGCAGTAATCCTTGATACAAGATCACAGTGTAATGAGTTCTATTTCCGTGCCGTAGGCTGGAGTTACCAAAGTCGAATTGTCGTTTTGAGGCTGAATCTATTGTTTTTGCTTTTGGAGTTTATAATTAGGGCATTGCATTCATTGTATATAATGCATACGAGTTTTTTTCCTGCCGATTTTAGCATTCAGTAAAAGTTGCCGTCATAGAATAAATGGAGACAAAGGAAATACCGCCAGGTTTTTTTTTTCTACATAGTCAACCCCCACCTGCACCCCTACCCCCTACCCCACCCCCACCCGACCCCCCACCCCCGAAAAAAGAAAATGGAAAAAATGGAATTGAAGAACAAGAAGGAGAGGCCGCGGACGAAAGAACTGAAAACTGAAAAAAAAAAGAGTGGAGAAAGACAATTTATTAACATGGTTTACTGCTTCTACAGGAGCAACACGAAGGACGTCAAACTGACGGGCTGTGAGTTACTAAAGAAGAAATGCCTGGGCGAGGACGTCAAGCCTAGTGCAGGCATATGCATGATTGCCTTTGCCATCCCACTGCTCATCCCCGGCATTACGCTCACTGCTGTAGCCTTCGACGACGAGACTGGATTCGCCAAGTTCAGCGCGCTGCACATACTGGGCATCGTCATGCTGGGTCTAGCTGTGTTGCTCATCATCATTGGTGTCCTGCTCAACATCAGTTTCAAATCAAGGGTGAGCTCAAACTTGTTCGGCAAAGCTGTTTCTGTGCTATGTAAAAATGCTTATTTATATATCTGCTTTTCAAAGTGAGAAAAGAAAATTGGTTATCATTTTGAATGTGTGTGTATTTGTATGATACCTGCTTCGTAATGAAGAAAGATGTTCTATCGTGTCTGTTTGTCATTCTGATTGTGTGTGTATTTTTATATCCGTTGAAATTGCACTGGATTTGTTGGTCATTTTGATTGTGTGTGTGTTTTAAGAGCTCCTGTGTTTTAATTGCTATCATTTCTGAAGATGACCATGGTGTATGGGCGATAAAAAGGGTTGGGGGGGGGGGGAGGAGAGGAAGGAGAAAGGAAAGGAGAAAGACATTTTTGTGACCATCTGTAGTGCGTAAATTTGTAGCTTTTCCCGAAGGATGTATTTCTTTACTATCTCTAGCAAATGGGGAAGTCTGGAAAAAAGAATGAAAGAAAGAGACAGGGAAAAAAAGAATGAGTTAATGCCATTGTTTCTATGCATTATGTGGTATTTACACAATTCTAACCGTCTCATTATTGTTAAACGCAATCATGTTAGCTTTTCTATTCTGAAAAACAGCTGAAATTAAGAATTGCCTGATCTTATCCTCTATTACTTTGGCATTATTGCTGAACCTGTCAGTGTGACTCTTGTCCTACAGGTGGGCCCTGACCAATCTCTGCACACCGTATCCACACATGAAAGGTTACAGAATGACAAGATCTTCGTCACCAGTGTCGAAGATGATGCCCAGAAATATCCCGAAATTTCCACTCCTCCCAGGTCACATGGTGTCAATTTCATGGCAGATTCCGGACATAACACAGCACTGGATAGTGACCACCATGTTCAGTTTACTACCACTAGGGTCGGTGCGTCTTCCTTCACCGATGGTCATAGCAGACCTGCCAAAAGGATTTTTACCTTTTCTAGCTCTGATACAGAAAGATACTCATCTTCTTTTGAGAGCTCTGACTCTGAAGATTTCTCCTCAGGTTCGTACATTGTTTCAGAGGAGATAGAAGACGTGAAACAATCGGAGGAAAGCATCTCCCTGGAGCGTGATAATTCTGAAACAAAGGAACTCCATTCTGCTCCGGATATAACAGTTTCTGGTCTTCGTGGCATTAGAAAATATTCCGGGAGAAAAAATAAACCGGTGTTGGTAAGACAAATAGCCCATTCCATAAGTGATACAAATGTACCAAGTGCTGAAGTGAAGAAATCTGTGAACTTTTTCCAGGACCCAGAAGATCAGAACTCTGGGCACATGTTACAGCCATCCTCCGCGAAATATGGGAACAGAACAATCGAGAATGTGCGAAATTCATATCAAGACAGTATACAAAACGGGAAAGAGCCTCATCAGAGATCGAATGACAAACTTTCCCCTCGTACTGCTCACGTGACATTCGACACTAGTTATCAACCGCCCTCGGGTAGTGGCAGAGTTAAGGTTGGCTACAGCCCGGCAACGAGGCAACGCCTTCAAGCTCTGAGCTCAGAAATGCAGGCGGTCATCTCTGACACCCATCGCTCCGAGTTCAGTTCCAATAACTCTTCCTCAGAGAAGATAAGCTCCGGTAGTAATTCTTCGGTGTTCTCATTAGACAAAGGCATCAGCACAGATGTCAAAGCCAACGAACAGAAAGACAAGCCTAGTGACAACTACCATTCAGACTCTGAGTTGGAGATAGGACATCGTTATGCGACTACTCAAGGGTTTCGAGCATTGTCAAAGAACATTGTAATAGCCAGTTCCATAGGCCGGGTCTCTCAGGATGAGTCGCACTTTGAGGCACACACAGCTAGGTAAGAAGAACTTGCAAATTAAGAGACACTTCACAATATGCAGTGATATTTTCTTTACCAAGGTGAATTTCCTTATAAAACAGCTTATCTAACAACATTAGGCATGATTTATTTCTCAGACAGGCTTCCTAGACCAGAATTGTTATTCACATTAAGTATTCTCTGTTGAGAACTAAGATCCGGAGAGAATGGTCACAATGGTGAGCGGGGTTGTAATGAATCCAGTTCTCTTTTGGGCAGGCCCAGCAAGTGAGCTTGACAAGGATAGAGAAATTATTAGATGCTAGCGATACCTTACCTCCTTGTATCTGATGTACGATCAGCTGCAGATCGTGCCAGAAAACATGATCTGCCATAAACAAAATGTCTTGGTGCAAATACCGAGTCGTTACCCCCTTTCATACGCAGATCATCAAAAATTGACATTCCTCTGGTATATTGTAGAGATTCACATCCAGATATCTAAATAAGAATCAAACCTTCATAAAACTCAGAGTAAATAACTTTTAGGGGCGGTATCAAAATGTGTCTCAAAATTGGAAAGCTGTCTCTAAATGGGATTTATAATGTAAAGAGTTGTAGGACTGAGATTCACACTGTTGTGAATGTTTCACTTTTCTCTTGTTTGTTTTCACATTTTGTGATTATAATCAAAGCAAGTAATAACACAACAACAACAACAATACATACACATACAAAGGTCGAAAGTAAAGAGGAAAACAGAGCTTTTATCTTTATTACAATTCCACTCAGATCTTGACTTAGGTCTTGCTATAAGAAAATTATGTCATCATCACAGTTACGGAAATTGTAGATTTCATAAAAGTAGTAGTTTATTCCATTTTTTATTTTTTATTTTATTTTTTTTACTGCAAACAGACTGGGAGAACAGGTTTTAGATTTGGATATAGCACTAATAGTAGTTCAATGTAGGGAAGAGAAAGGCTACTAATATGCCTGACAAGACTGTTCATTTGTAGGATACGTCCCAACATTTTTTTTAGCTGTTTGTTTTGTTCACTTTGCTCTTTAAATTGTTCACAAAATTATATTCTTATATTTATCACCTTGAAGTGATGATTATTGTTATTCAGATTATAAACTTGTAGTCCTATTGTTTAATTTGTTTCTATCCATTTATAGACTTGTTTTCTATCCAAAATATATCTAATAATTCTTAGCATGCACTTTGAAAAACGATTTATGATGTGGTTCCATCTTTTCTAGCCTAGGTGTATTCTCACAGTGGTAACATCTGAGTAAGTCCCTCAGTGTTGTGTCTATTCCATCTTTGCTTTCCGATCTAGTTCCCATCTCCATTTAGTGCATCCTTCCATACCTGAACTGAGCATTAACGTGTGAGCCGTAATTTGATATGTGAGAACTGAACTAGACCCACCTCCACTTTCCCTCCTGTACTGCCCTGAACATCTCTCTCCTTCTAAACCTTCGATCTCTGTCTTCGCACATTAAAAACTCGGCCTGATGGGTGATAATCATAACAATATTAACATTTCATGATAGAGCTCGCACTATAAAACTTTGAAACTGTTTCTGTCTGCAATAATTTGATGTTGAACGCCAGTTTACATGATCTTAGTGAACATAAGAAATCTCAGTAGAATATGCTGAGTGGCCAAGATTTTTCTATTGATATTAATTTATTTATATTCAAGAAAAGACCCTTCTAAAATTTATAAACAAAACAGAGCGAGAACTTTATAACTACATATGCTATATATTATTTGGAAATTGATTTTGAAAATCATTGCAAAGATTTCGCAGCTATTTCTTAACCAGATCGACTATCTGACTGAAAGCATGTTAATGTAAAAACTAGGATAGTGTTTTTTTTTTCTTGTTTTTTTTTTGTTTTTTTTTTTTTAATCATCATTTTCGTCATTTTTCCCTTACTCTTCAAGTGTTATATCGCTGAGTAGACAAGAGATCCCCTGGCATTCCTGTCCTCCCCTCCATTCCTCCAAACGCCGATCATTATACTCCAAAAAACTTTTTAAATCAGGGGGAAGACAACAAACTGAAAGTGTGACAATTTCAAATTTGGAACATACGTGTATATCTTTTTAAAAGCAGGATGATGCCGGCATGACTATTTGCGGGTGTGTTTTTTCATGATCTGTTCAGGTGGTTTTCAGACCTGTAAATTGATGACTTAATTATTTCTAGTTTTCATGTATATTTGCCAGTTTGAAAGACCGCAACACAATTTTCGCCGTTCTTTTTAAGAAATAAAAAAACAACAACAAGCAAACAAACAAATGCTAGCGGACTAAAAGAAAATCGAGCGTTTAATAAGATTTGATATGGAAAAACTAAAATTAAATCGCAATAAAGATTTAGAAGCTCTAGTAACATTACAACAGTCACGAAAATCAGCACAAACGTATTTTTATCACCTTATCGTTTTGTTGTTGTTGTTGTTGTTTTCTGGCCGACAAAAAAGGTGTTGTTGTTTTTTTCTATGACGAAAAAACACATGCCGTCAATGATTGTTGTGCAATGGAATTTTCTGCACTTGTTCTTTTGATCCAAGTGACTTTTTCCAAATTCTGAGGTTTTAAACCTCTCTAATTTTTCTCATTGTCTTTCACGAGCCTCCAGTTTGCAGGAATAAATCTTAGAAAATGTCTGTCTGCTGTACTCCAATGAGCACTTAGCTCATACCCCGCTCACACCTCACCCACACCCAGTCGTGATCAGAGCAAAACAAAGTAGTTCTCCACCCCCGCAATGGATCTAATTCCTTATCTCGACCTTGACCTCGATGTTTTGATGAGTCGGGCTCTCATCACTTGACTCTACCTGTGCCAGGTGAATCTTCCCATCGTTTTCTCACGCCACGGGCAAAGGAAAGTTTTGCTCTTTCATGCCTTTTTTCCATTCAGCAAAGAATTTTTTGCAATTGCCAAAAGTTTGAGTGTGGTACATCGTCGTAGGCTGTACCTGGTGGTGAGCGACTTCTATATATACGGGTGCCATGTATTATGTATGTTGAGTTTGAGTCTTTGAGTCGAAAGATGTTCAAGGCGGTAGGACGCACGTAAACTCATTAGCCTTAACGTAGCCAGGGATACTTGTGCTATTTTAATGACCAGCTGCTGCCTTTGTATAACTGGCGAAAGCATTCATTTCTCCATCCAGCAAAATTTTCAGTGAAACTTTCCTGTTCCTGTGATAGACAAAGTATAGGAAATTATTTCATGCCAGTGCGATATAATACAGTAATTGTACGAAAAATATGTGAATTTCTGACAATACCAACGCTGTCTGAGACAACTTCCACAAACGAAACGAATAATTAATGCCCACAGATGGAATCACAAAAGAGGAAACAAAAGAAGAACCATTTGTTATTCAAAGACACCAGTAGAGAATTGTTCTTTTTGAAAAAGCCTCTCTACCTGGATTAATGAAAATTCCTCTACAATCAATGTGCATCCTGAATTTTTTTCTTGCATTTTTGTGGGAACTAAAATATAAAAGACAACAAACAATACTCAGTTTCAAACGGAACACAATAAATATTCTTTTTTGTTAAGCTCAGAAAGGGAGAAATATAGACACAGACGAAACAGAGACACAGAAGGCGGAAAATCATACTTTTCCTTCTGATTATTTCATTTACTGTGTGACATAAATCAACACTCTCATGATGTATGCTTGTTTTTGCACGAGAGTGGCCTTATTGTTGTCCTCACCCTCATTGTGTAGAAATTGTTTCTTAAATAATGCACGAATTTCCTAAAAAAAATGTGAAATTGTCCAGTGTCTGATTTTTTTTTTTTCTTTCTTTCTTGACCGATTCTCTGTCAGCAGCTGAAGTTGAAGGAAAAAGACTTTGTCTCTATTTCTGATCTCCTAGATATTTCTATATTAAGGTAACACAGTTTTATGTATACTCATCTTCATTGTGGAGATGATGATTGTAGCTAGCTTAATATCTAGCCTTTTCAACTTTTTTCTCAAGTTTTGTTTTTTAGTGGGGGGGGGGGGGGGGTAGCATGCGATCAATGCATCCTTTACTTTGAGTGTATAGACTGAAGTAAATATGTCTTGACTTTCTGAATTGTTTCTAGTTTAAAATATATTCAGTATGTAATACATTGAATATATTTCAAGCTAACTTATATTCCCTACCCTGCAGACTGTCAAAACTTTTTTGAAGTCACACTTTTCCTAGGCACACTATGGAGTAATGTCATTTACTATTACCAAGTGCTTCTATGTTTTTACAATATTATCTATTATATCATTCATATGATTATGAATATTTAATCTACAAACGAATTCTAGAATAATGCTATTGAGCTGATCATTTTTAAATCTGCAGACAACAACAGCAGCAAGAACAAAAACAAAACGAAACAAAACAAAAAACAGTTCTGGTATATACGTTGTTGTTCCGACATTACAAAAATACAGGAGGCTTGTGTGGTTTGGCCCTTCTTCTAGACATTCTTCCAGTGTTTGTATAGTCAAGTGATACAAACTGATCAGGCGTTATATATATCAGCATATAGCAGTAAAGTAAAGTACCGCTTCACAATATAATTCGTACTTGAAACTACGTTCTTGTGTACACGTTCAACTTTTTGCCCGCAAAATGTGTTATATTTTGTATCAGAACTGTAAGTCTTGTGAAAGTCTGATAAATATAGCATGAGCATAGCATCTACATTATCAACGAAACACGTCTTTTCCTGTGTTATAGAAGAACCTATAGTTACCACCGGTGTCGTGTTGAACATCATAATATCGTGGCTTTGTTTTGTACTCAATTTTAACGATAATAATTATAATCATCATAACGATAGTCATAGTTATGTGCACTGAGAACGTGCTCGTTAGCTCCGAACGCATTACACTATTCATCATTTGCTCTTACCAGTGTATGCGAGTAAACATTCACATATAATACAGGAAATACTTTAGCCAAACTGAGCAATGACCCTTTACATACCGAAACATCAAAGTATTACTATATATTTGGCCACAATTTACAATTATTTTATCATTACCGTTGCTGTCTATACAAAAACAGTGACAACCAGATCTGGAGATTTCTTAAGATTATATCTGGAGAAACATTTTCTAAGGAGATCAGCGAATTCGATTGTAAATGTTACTAGATGGAGAATTAATCATACATATCCAGGAATACCATTTAGTTTATGAGACCGTTTTCTAAACCTTGAGAAATGAGTTAAGTTCATGTTGGACATTTTTTCTCACCGTAAATAAGGTTTGGTTCTAGAGAAAGGATAAAAATATATTTTTATCTTTTCAATGCTATATCTTCAATGTAGTCAAATCAGCCTTGTTCTGATGAAAAACAATAATTTAAATTATGCATCAGATGTAGGCAACAAAAAGGGAGAAAAATGTGACTGCGACAGAAAAAAAGATGTGAAATAGAATACGCGAGCACCATGTGGCAATTAATAAGTCAATGAATTCAGGAATGTGGTTTGTCAAGAACTGCAGTCTAGTAGTAAATACAATGCGAGAAGAAGAAAAAAGAATCCTTAGAATGAGACGCTCATGTATTATGAAGCTTCATTCAAAAGGCTAGTAACCCATAGTAAAACCTGTCAAATGATTGGAGCCATTGTGCCCGACTTTTGCCGGGCATATGGGCTTTACATGAGTATTTGTTCACATTCTTGTTAAACTTGGTTCTGATTTAAGGTTAGCTTTCCAGCGTTAGGAATTTGTGCATCCACAACCTGCTTTCTGTGGGAAGAACTTCTGACAGATAGCTCTATCTCCGATAAACTGTTGGCAGGAACCAGCGCCACTTTATCTCTTTAACGTAGCCACTGACAAGGGAAACTTGCTGCTTTCAACCGACGCTGCACCCAAGCCTTAAGTGCATGTCTGCCTCACTATGGCCCTTTGCATGCTAAAAGCGCACATACTCGCGTTGACATTACTGAAGACGTTACAAATGGAGAGAAAAATTAATTTGCAGTCCTGTTCTGGTTTCACGTTGTCTGCTTTATAGTTGTCTGCCATTATGTTTGTGCCTGCCCAGAATTGTTTACAATAGCTTGCTGGACTAGATGTTGTAAATCTGTTGCTTGTTTCCTGGCAGAGATAACCTGATCAAGTGTACAGGCTTCAAAGAAAAATTTAAAACTGGGAGAACTTGAAATCATGGAATTAAATATTACTGCATCCGCTCAGGAAGCCATCAATCGAGTACCACGGCCTAGTATGTTGTAGGTTCATAGAGTAAAGTCATCGTGCTTCTCTGATTCACTGGAAGAGTGACATCAGTATGAACTGTCGACCGCTCACATTCTCAGTTCATTGCTTGTCTTATGTATCTCCTTTGCCTATGCCTGCCCCGGCCTCCCTGCCATCTCTCTTTGCCGTCAAAATGCAAGTAAACATCATAATAATTTAGCCCACACTAATGTAAGCACCTACATTTCTTTAGCAGTGGTGAGACAAGGGTGGCGATCTAGAGATACAATAATTGGAGTGTGAGAAAGAGATTTAAGACAGGGGTAAGATGAGAAAACATAATTAAATCAGGACTGATACGAGGTAGTACAGCGCCAAAAGAGCTACATTGGCGGCAGAATAGTATTGCTCATTAAATGATAGGCTGGGGATAATATTTCACATCCATAGTTGCGAATGCGAAGTAAAGACCGAAAATCGATAATGGAGTTTAATGGAGTTTTTATTTAGATATTACTTTGTCACTGGTTCTGGTAGGCTGCTAAATTAAGTTTCCTTGTGGTTGTTCAAGCTTACCAGTAGCGATACTCGTCCTGTATTAATAAGAAACTAAAATCAAATATTAATCTAAAACAGAGCATCGTTCAAAAGGAAAACGCATACTGTTTCCAAAAGTGCGACTTTCTCATAACTGCTAACTCGCCATATCCTTTCTTTCATGCTATCTATCTGTAGAACACACGATCTTCATATCATTTGTATCATATTTCATTATTTGCCTTTCATGGCCAAGGTAATTGTTGGTTACTCGTTGCTTAATCTGTTTTAAGTAATAGCCTATAATAATATATCATTATAAATTTTATTTCTACGAATTTATAGATAAATGTGTACTGCGAGTTTCACTCGTGCCCCACTCGGCGATCTTCCTACGTGGAAATGATAAAAAGTTTCTTTAACATAACCCACAAAAAATTCCAGCTATGTTTTATACCCTTCTGATTCAGAAGATGCCAGAGAAATTAATATAAAAGTCAATCATTTTTTACAAACAAAAATAGCAATGCAACGTCAGTTTCAGACTAACTAGAATGCATCTGTTTTTTCATATAAAGTAGCACATTCTTGTTGTCAAAAGAAAAGAAAGATTACACACATTTCTAGTTTAATTGTAAACATGTTAGGACTTGAAATTATAAGAAATATTTCGTTTCTGTTGGCAAAGTTTTTGCTTTACTTATATGTGTAGAACATATGTGGAAGATAACATTTTGTATGATAACATCGGTGCCAATTGTCTAGTATTTTGGCCTGTATTTCAGTTAATTAATTCTATTTGCAGGCCCCAGTCTTGGCACAGTAAGAAGTCTGACCCACCCAACCATCAGCTGTCCCTGGGCCTCCGCCAGTCACAGGACCACACATTGTCATCTCACGACCAGAGCAACACAGATGAACATGGTTCACCTGTCGTTCTGCCAAAACAGTTGTCAACACAGGATGAGGAATACGATTCAGAACCAAAACCTCTTCCAAAAGCGAAATTCCATTTGCGTAATCATCATTGATGTCACTGGATTCTCATGTAACGCCAGAAAGATCATTTTTACTAAACCCAGAGCTCATTTAAAGCAGCCAGAAAGATAATGTTAACATCTTGAGCACAGATCTAATTTTTTTCATTCTAGGATATTATTAAATAGTTAACAATCCTCAATGTATGTTTTGTCACGGAATAGAAGTCTGCCAGTGTTACTTAATTGTTCATTTCTATTCCCTTGGTCTTCTCTAAGATGCCTGTTGAGAAGCCAGCTACAAAATCCCATGAGATATCAAAGAACAGCTTCTCCACTTCATTACCAAGGGTTGTCACGCCAGGTGGCCATCCATACCTGACAGCAACAAGACTTGCACGGCTGGGTCCACTGAAGAAGTCAGATGAACAACAAAAAAAAACTGGGACAACTATAACACAACGAAAAGAATAGAGTGAGCAACCAAAAGATGCAGAGAATGATAGAATAACAACACCTATAATATTTTGTCTTTTGTCTGATTGTTCAGTAGTGAGCTGACATTATTTGTATCTAGAATTTACATGTGTGAATGACAAACAGCCATTGACCAGTTCACATTTCATGTTGCCTTATTGCCTGCAGAATGAAACCGGATTACAGTAAAGGAACTTGTGCATTCTTGTTTAAAAAATGGAATAAGTCAAATGCCAGTCTGAACAACTGAGAACTAAAATGAAGTCGTGAATTGTTTCAGTTTTGTGATTTATGACTGTGTAACTGATGGCTAGAAACTCAGACAGCAACAATCAGTGGGTTTTGCATTCATTTTGCTGATATAAATTTCCGTCCAGATAAGATATATTTTTGTACAGTAATTATTGCCTTGTTGACATAGGATGTCAGTAAAACAGAGAGTGTGTCGATGTGGAAGTGGGCGAAGGTATAGATGATAGGGAGATGAAAAAAAAAAAAGCAGTGTGACACTATAAAAGTGATATATTGTATGTTTTGCCGCAGATTTTATATCCGAAAGTCTGCAGATTGTGACTTAGGGAGCCACACCTATGCTTACCACGTACATCCAGCTAAAAAAAAATTCAAAGACGGTGATAAGTTTTAAAAATAATCAATGGCTCCAATCAGGACGGGTGGGCTTTATATATTGGTTTGCGGTCAAGCAGCGAATCTATTGGTAGTGTGATAGGTGTGGGCTGTACCCGGCCTCTCTTTTGTCCTCTGTTCATCTATAATTTAGTGCCTAGTTGACCCTGGGGACCACTCGTTGTGGGACAATGCACAAGCGAATTGGTATTGATCTCTGGAGGTATTGATTATGTTCTGTCGATCTATAAACAAACATGAAGCAATTTTGCCTGTCTTTCTTTCTGATTTTCTTATGGCCAATCATTTCTCTTTTTAAGATGATTTTCTAGAGATATTGTGACGCTGAGATAGATGACTGTGTTAAAAAAAATCATATGACCAGTGCACTAAATACAAAAATCCTACCTCCCTCATTTCTCTCAACTAGTCCTACACTGACTGATCCATTAAAACCTGTGCTCATCTATCCATTGAGCTGGCGAACGTGAATTAATCTCGCTGATCATTAAATACCATTGTTTAATTGTGTTCATGAACTTTACAGTGCTGGAAGCGAATCAGACTTTTCCGCGCTAAGCTTGCGCCAGCCGTAGTTTCATAATAAAAAATATTTAGTGATTTGACGTAAAAACGATAGTTTGCTGATAAAATGGAACCATGTAAGTGTTTAAATGGGAAGTGGAAATGCAAACAGTAGTTAGTGATCAGATTCAAGTCATGAGAAAATTTGAGTTTTGATATGGATGAAACATAAATTTTGGGTATTTTGTTTTCAATTATTTTTGGGGGGGAGGGGGGTATTTCTTTAAAATCATTTATTATTATTATTATTTTATTTAAACATGCAATGAAAGACTAGGCAGCCCGCGGCTCGCCCTGTGAGCATGGAAGGGTTCGTAACATGAAAAAGTAAAAGAATCAACGTAGAACTAATATGCATTTCCTCTCCTGAAATGGAAAATATCCTTGGCAAAGGGAGCAATGGATAATGTAATCTTGTGTTTAATCATAGAAGGAGAGAATTGGTTTCGTTTGAAACTTTATCGTCTATTTAACAATATATTTGTTATGGGGCATAAATGTAGCCGGGAAGAAAAATGACCTTTAGTATAACAGGAGGAAAGGGCGGTGAGAGAAAGAAGTTTGCAAATGTTTTGATTGTCATGGATCTCCAGGCAGAAGTAAACGACTGTATATCGTTGCAACGTAGCAGTGATCTTTGGTGTGTTAAGGTGTTTAATTAATAGAATAATGGGGTTCCACGGACAGTAGCATCGCTTTTAGAATGGAATTGACTTAATCGATGTTGCTGTTTTGTTGTTGTTTTTTTTTCCCCCATATATTTTAGTGTAGGGGTCAAGCTGTTCGATTTCAGACAGACGAATAGACCGGTATGGAGAATGCCATGCAGAGTGATGCTCTACAATACTGTCAAAATCGAAGAGATGGAATTTGAGTTGCTATGGCCCGTTGTTATAACATCATCGATTCTGTCTTTATTTAATAGGTCGATCATTCATGAGCGACACAAAGCCACTAACATTTCTGATGGTTGTATCAGACCTCAAAATCGCCATAGGGCTGGCTCTGTGCAAATAATTGCCTTATATTGAAGTTTTGTCTCCTTAGTGATGTTCCAACAGCATTCTGGGATTATGGACAACTGACAACCTAATGGCTGGTTGGAATTGAAAGGGCAGCTACACCAGTAAAACTACTCGGAAATAACAATCGGTAACCTAGCAAAAAGTAACGTTTACAAAACAGATCATCTGTTTAATTTTTCAATAACATTTACGTCATCAAATTACAGACCTACCTTAGCCCTAATCGTTAAATATTTTCACCCAATTTGTGTACTGGCCTATCCAGGGAATTGCGATAAATTTTAATGACATGAAAATAAACAAACCCTGCCTATTACACAGCACTGGTGTAAAAAGAAAATGGGACGGAGATTTTTGTTTCGTATGAAAAGCCCAGCTCGTCCCTGTAGAGAATTCATAAAGCCCATGAACAACACTCTACTGCTGTAAGACAGGTATTACGAGAAAACGCCGTCAGTTTGGAACTCATTGCCAGCTTTCTCTTTCTCTTGAAGTTTTCTCATCATAGACCAACTTCTTTATTGGACCAAGGCGTGGAGAATAATATATCAGGTGGTTAATTAAGGCCTGAGTAGGTTTACATCAAAGGCATGAAAGTTGCTGAAACGCTAAAGTGTTAGCAATGGCCATGATTAAAGACCCTCGAATTCGCGCTCATGCTGTCAGTGGCCAATCCTAACTTATGCTATTAAGTTCTGTCATCAACACCAGAGCCCCATAGATAGACAAACTAAATCATTCGAATGATGATGAAAAGGCTATGCATGACATGAATTTAAGAATCATATCATAAGTGCGACCCAACAGCAATGATTTTATTGTAATTGTAGATGTAAACGATGCCTTAAGACAGGCAGTGCGCACAGCACATATGAAAGCATCAACATCAGAAAGCGAGTTGTTGGACATGTTCTGAAGCTCTCAGTGCTCATATGTTACAATCAGTTGTGAGCTCTTCCTTTGTAGTCTGATTTCTGACGTGATAAGAGCCCCCGACTCCTTGGGTTACATTGTAAAACGTATTGCTCGGTGAACAATTTATCCAGGATTACTCACTGTGTCGGTACATATATTTTTAGTAATTTAACGGCATTGCCAAACAGGTTAAGAAAAAAAAGGAGTAACTTTTCACACATTTTAAGCAAAAAGATACGACATTTAATGTCATCATTGTTCACACCGAGATTTCAGCTACCACGAAGGCAAGTCGATGAGCAAAGATTCAGAGTCCCTTATGGTCGCCGATGCACTGTGACAGTACATGTACTTGTACAACAACACATTGATCGGGTGGGGGGGGGGGGGGGGGGGTCACTGTGTCTTTGTGTTTCAGTTTCCCCCACTC
>JBCEWB010868018.1:0-15917 GCA_039654565.1 Peronia peronii
TCTATCTATCTATCTATCTATCTATCTATCTATCTATCTATCTATCTATCTATCTATCTATCTATCTATCGTTCTATCTATCTATCTATCTGTCTGTCTGTCTGCCTGACTGACTGTCGTCTGTCTGTCTGTCTGTCCGTCTGTCTGGCAGGCTGTGTGTCTATCTATCTATCTATCTGTTTATATCTGTCTGTCTGTCTTTTTTCTTTCTTTTTGTCTATCTATCTCTCTTTATATATATATATATATATAGAGAGAGAGAGAGAGAGAGAGGTAGCCATCTGTGTTCCTTCATTCCTTCATTCCTATGTCACCATGCCTTAACACCAGTGGGTCCTGTGGGAGCGTGTGCTCACGTAAACCCTGGTAATAGGAAAGAAACGGAACATCGATTCGAGATTGGATAATGTGGATAGAATAAGACAGGCTAGAGAAAGATTCCACCGAGAGATGGCAAACAGAGGGAGTATTTTTTGTTTAGGAAAGGAAGCGACGGCTCAGCTAAGGAGGAAATGCAAATTGTTTTCTGAACAAGAGAGACGAGCGCGGGGATTTGATTGCTTGAGATGGTCCCGGCTGGTGCTGGGTATTATTCGGTTCTGGTCATGCGATATGATATTTTTTTTCTCTCTCTCCATAATCGTTTTGTTCATATTTTCTCTCTCTCTCTCTCTCTCTCTCTCTCTCTCTCTCTCTCTCTCTCTCTCTCTCTTTCTTTGCTTTTCTGAATTCTCGTGCCAGTTTGGTCTAGATCTTCCTAGTCATTTTCTTTGCCGTCTCCTCTCAAGAATTTTTTTTTTCATGCCAAAGGATCTCAATAGCTTTCCTTTCTCATTACTCTTTTGCACTGGTCTGTACTCCTTTATCGATCAACATTTTCTGATCTCAGAATAAACAAATAAACAAAAAAGCTAGATCAGTCTTGCGAATTGGATAAGACCCCGAGAAGATTGGCAAATAGCATCTCAGAATGCCTCTGCCTTCCACTACTCTAAATCCTGGATAAGATACTGCTTGTTTTCTACAGAAGATAACAATACATGTTGTCGTAGGCTATGAGACTTGTTCAGTATATGATTATTGTAATAAGAAGATTGGACATATAGACTATCGGCTCTTATATCACTGTGAGCGATAGTTTAGAGATCTCTGATGCAAACATAATGCACCACTCTTCCACCCCCGCCAATTTCGTTTCTTGAACGTATTTGTTACATAGTTGATTTATATTCTGGAGGTGGCAGTGACGTCACTGGATACTTTTGAAGCCGAAACTAAAGCAGATCGGAAACAGAAGAAAGTGCTGTACTGTATTTGTGCACTTGCTTGTTTGTTTGTTTTTCTTGAGCCTTTCAGTACTTAGAAAGTAGGATTACCTCGGCTTTAAGAGACTTTCTGTTGTTTTTTTTTTGTTTTGTTTTTGTTTTTTTTTTAATTTTTGTTTTTGTTTTTCTGAGAATTTTAGTGGGTAGAAATTTGGAATTTGGAAATTTTATCCGGACAGCGGCACTCCGCCTACTCTTTGTCCATTTGTTACTGCCAAGGGTTCCTTAACGTGCGCAACGTATCCGCGGGACCTCCGAAATATATTCGTCCTTATCCGAGAAAGCTAGATGTCTGGCTTCCCTACTCATACTGAGGAAGCGAGGAGACCGTTGAGTCACTGAAAAAAATGCAGGTTTTTCGATCTTCGTGTCCTTCCATCGCAAAAGGGAGGACCGGCGAGTCGATCTCGGACCACAACTCACCGACACGAGTTGTTTTCACCATGAAGTACACGCCGAACCACATAGCCACGGCGACATCCTGTGTTTGTTCACTTATAGCGAAGACAGAAGTTAAAGTTCTCTTCTAACTTCTCTCTCAGCGGCGCTTTTTATGACTGATTAGGAATGTTGGGGTGGGGAGGGGGTGGATCGTTTCTCGCAATGATTTGCTGGAGAGCAGCGGGTTTTTTTTTTCTACGGCAGAACTGCGTTTACGCCTTTGCCGAGCTTTCCCAAAAAGTTAGAGCATCAAGACCCGGTTCCAGTTTTTATTTTAACTTGGAATCGAATCAGATCCATTAAGTTACGTTCATGCGGGTTGCAGTTCTACAAGGAAAACAAAGTTAGAACAGTGGAAACGGAAAGCATTTCTAAATTGTCGAAATCAGAGCCATTGAAACATCAAAACCGAAACCCGTTCTAATTTTAAGCAGCTTAAAACATGAAACTGGAAGCGTGTAAACGGGCCTTTAGCATAATGGATGCGAACGGCCGTTTTCATAGCCTTTAGCTCCTTTCTGCACCGCAGATCTCCACTTACTGCGATCCTTTGCTAACTCTTCCATATCCCTACTCACTGATATCGCTTATTTACCACTATGACTTCTTCTGGGCAGACTGTTAAGGCGGGCTGTATTATATATCGGTGTTTTTAAAGCAAAATTCCCAGAATCGCTGTCGTCTCCTATTTCCACAGTGTATGCTATGACTGAGTAGATCTGCCCATGTGTGATGAGCATAGCCTACTGCAGTATCTGCCAATGAAGGATGTGGTAACTGAGTCGGTTTACAGTTGTTGTTGTTGTTGTTGTTGTTGTTGTTGTTGTTGTTGTTGTTGTTGTTCTTGTTGTTGTTGTTGTTGTTGTTGTTGTTGCTGTTGTTGTTGTTATTGTTGTTGTTGTGTTGTTTTGGCTATATTTTCAGCATCGTCTTCCTCAGCTGTTGACGAATTTGGGCGAATCAGTTGAGACAGAGCTACGCCAGACAGAGCTATCATGGCCGGCTTTGTTTGTTTGTTAGTTTGTTTTTTCACATATCTCAGAGTCGATGGTGGGTATTTGCTCACCACAGTTACGTAAGTTCGGATAGCATCGCAAACACTGCCAGGAAAATAACCGGCCCTGTATCAACCCAAAATGACATCTCCATCATTCACAACCGTAGAACCTGCAATAAACACACTATTACCCTGTCTCATAAACATGATCAATACAGAGACTCGCACTGCCGTGAAGCTGACAATTTGGGAGCTTAATGTCAGGTTTGCGTGACAATGAGTGAGTGGCAGCTTCTATTACAGCAGTGTAGCTTGACTCGGTTCCCGACATGGCCTTTGTCATCCGAGCTTTAAATCCCAGATTGCCACGATCATAAACTCTGAAATATAGGATTTTAGGACATCAGATGCCCTTCATTTACTCTTTGTTTTTAACGAACCCTTTTATTTCCCAGTGTCTGAGACAAGAGGTGTTGAACAAGCAGTGTACATAAAAAAGAACACAAAAAAGGTTTCCTATTGTAATTTGAAAGATTGACAACTGACACGCAAACACACACACATACACACGCGTAACCAAAAAAAAAAAAAATGTTGATTAAATTATTGCCATGAGGGGGGAAAACCCCCTACATCATAGATTTTCGGATTTTGTTTTCTTCATGACGTACTCTACGTTTCTGGCAACGGGTGTAGAAGTGGTTTTTTTTCTGTTTGGTTAAACCTTTTTATGTCTAGCAAAAGGAAGTAGTAGGGCCAGTTAAAAAAAAAAAAAAGAAATCTTAAATACTTTAGTTCAAACTTATAATACTGGTGACTTAAAAATGATGTTTATCGGTTACCGCCTGATGAGATTTTGATCAATGACAAAATCATACCGAAGTGAGCATAATGGTGAAGGTAACAGACGAAAAGGCCAGGCATCCTGTTCTGTTACGTGACTGAACTGTTCCGTGTGTGGAGTTACTGGTGCTATGTCAGTGTCCAGTGTGAGCGACATGAAGATGCTTGAGGTTAGGTTAAGGTTCACGTTTAACGGGCATCGGGACGAACAGAGCTGCTTAGCGACAGTCGTGATGAAGAACAATCACAAGTTTACAGTGTGTATTACAATGTATGTTATCAATCGATCTAGAGAGCGATAAAGAACCATGGTGCATGTTGTGTGCCACATGACTCAGAATATGCTTGTTTTTTTTTTTTACAATAATATTGTTGTTTTTGTCAACTGCCCACTTATCTAAGTGATCTTCGTCACTTCCTCAAATATTCTAATTCGAGAAAGTACTTAAATTGTTTTAAACTCTGAAAGTTGGATTTGTAAACTTTCGTTCAACAGCAGCATAAAATCTCCCAATTGTGTAGTATTATCGGTGTTTGACTCTTATCAGCCGGCCAAGTTCAACGACTTTGAGCCGAAAGATATCATGTCAGTAAAAGTACTAGTGTTGCGGTTTCTATATCGTCGTTACTAAAGAGGTTTAAGGAAAGACAGTTCGTGTTTCAAGATGATACAGTACGAGTCCCGTCTTCGTACACAATGTGCTGTTTGGGCAGGATTTTCACTGCTAGGGATGAGAGATGGCCAGATCACCCTTGAGACGCCTAGAGTCAACGCAGCTGAGACAGTGGCGACGTAGATATATTACTGGAATACAGTCAATGAAAGGACTGGCTCTCATTCTGTTTACTCTTTTCAGGTCTCCAATTGAAGACTCGAGGATGAAAGTCCTGCAGTCCATTTTGAAGAGAGAATTTATCTTGAAAAGAGATTTTTGAAAATATTTTTCTGAGGCCATTGGCTGTTCTGGTCATCCTCGTTTCACTTTTCATGGTATTTCGATGCTTGCATCTGAAAGTTTGACTGGTAAATCTCTCACTATTTTTCTCCCTTTTTTTTGAGATGTCCGTGGGGCCCCCACAGTTAATGTGCCCTTTCGAGTTTAAAGACATCCCAGTCGGCACTGATATCAAAGGAGTGCCGAAGATTACAGATGAAATTCTTGCGCGGAAGCGAAAATTAATGGATGTGGCTAAACATGGGAACAACGTCGCAATCCATTCAGATGAGATGGCCCTCGGAAAACAGATGGTTCAGCTAGAGCTACACTGTTGTTGGTGAATTCGATTTGGTTTCCAACTAAAACTCGAAGGCTGATGACTTTATTTAATTGCCTTTGTTACTGCAGTTTAGTTGTTTTTACTTTTCTCCATGATTTTGAGATACTGGTATGAGCATTTTTGTGTGTATTCACTTCGATAGTTTGAAGTCAGTAACATTGTGCCATTAGCCAGCATGATAGCTAGGAGGTATTCGTTTGTTTTATTTGTTAACTGATTTTCTTTATTATTGTCATTAAGCTTACTATTATTATTAAGCTTACTATTGTTGTTGTTATTATTATTTTATTATTATTATTATTATTGTTATTAGTAGTAGTAGTAGTAGTAGTAGTATTAATGTTATTATATCTGTATCTGAAATGCTGGTACATGTATTACCATTATCGTTTCATTTCACCTTTTGCAGCCTAATCCCTTCCTTTCCCTTTCGTCCTTACACCTTGGCACAGAAATACATTCCAGTGGTATCAGTGATTGTTTACAATGTTAGCAGTATTTCATGAAATATGGGACGATAATAACTCCAGTCACCGACAGCCAGTAAAATTTGAGAGTATCCAGTTCTTGCAGCTCTGAAATACTTTCAGCCTGTAATGGCTGGGCTCTAGAATAAGTAAAATGAAGACGAAAAAAAAAATTAATAGTTTTTGTGGGATGTTTACGATCCGTCACAGTTTTACAATTTCCGATGAGATGATGAAAATGCTCTCCGCGATCAGTCGGCCCTCGCGCACTTCCGCACTCAAGCTTTTGACGGCTCATTTAACTTGGAAAGGCAATTTAACCCTTTAGAGGTGAGGAAATACTTGAACATAATATAGCAAGAGGCAAATAGCATTTTCTGGAGTAAGTGGTGTGGACTCTCTTGCTTTCGGATCAGAGTTAGCCGTAATAAGCAAGTCAAATGAACTTGAAATTAGCTTGAAAGGACCAGACAGAATGAAGTATGTGGGTTAGGAATAATGATAGATATGTCTCATAATGAATAGATTGCGTGTTGAGATGGCTGAATTGCGTGCTAGGACAATATGCTTGTAGGTCCTTCGGGCAAGGAGCACGGGCGAACTTCAGATATAGCAAGGCCTTATCCTATAAATAGGTGGATAAGTCTTAGTGGGGATTGTTGTTGACTTGCCTTATTATATCCCTTTGCCAGACAAATGGGCAAGCAATGTAAAGAAGGAAAACAAAACTATTTTTTCTTCTTGACCTTTGAAAGATTGATCACAAAGATGAAGCAAAACAAAACGAAAATTGGATAAAATTATTACGATTAAAAGATGTTCCTTTTATCGTGAGTTTTTAGGAATTTCTCACTATGTATGTTTCAAGCAAAAGAGGCCAAAGTGATTTTTCCTTCTTTACACAGCTTGTTCAACATCCTTTATGTCTGGCAGAGAAAAACCAAAACCTGTCGCGGTTGATGAGCATTGATCGAGGAGGAAAAGGGTCGTATTCAGCAGTTTAATTGTTGAATTTGGCAAGATATTCCACCAGTTCCTCTTCATCGCTTTTGTCTTGTTTGAGAAGCCGGTACCCAGCTGATTAGCCATTTCTCTGAATACTCGCTTCGTTCAAGCATAATATGTTTCTAGTATGATAAGAGTCAGTGCCCTCTTTTCAGTGACTGTGTTTCCAAATTCATATGTCTATTAAGCTGTGTCAGAACTGAATTTGGCAAAATATTCCACATGATTCATAACAAATCTATCAGTTGACTTGGGAATAAGGGCAAGAGTTCTCCATTATTACAACTTTTAACTAAGTCTCATGGAACTGAACAAAAAAACATAACAAAACAAACAAAAAAGTGGAGAGGAGAAAAAGATGTCCAGAGATCCCACAGAACTGGAAGCCTTAATGTGCAAACACGTTGCATCCGTCTCCGCTCCGTTACAGACCCGATTTTGTCTAGTTATCCAATAAAGCCACATCTGGCTCCAAAATAAAACTTATGACAATTGATTATGGTGCAAACACAGTGTATCCTTGTTATACCCACTTCAGTTTTGTTTCATGCTCTTTTATATATAACGTCACTGGATAATTAGACAGAACCAAGATAGGCAGAACGGAGACGTATTTGCTTTGTTGGCACACTTAAGCAGCTCCTTCATATACAGTTATGGAAGCTCGCCGGACCTTGGATTTGCTTTGTTTGCACCTTGAGGGGCCCGTACTCGTACAGCCCCATCAGACCAGTCCTGGGATTTGCAAAACGGGCGAAAGACTGTATATGTAGGAACGATATATCTTGAAGCCGGATCCGAGGTCGGGCTGGCAGTTAGATTCCTATCCGTTCTGTGATCTGAAGGAGAGGAGTAAGAAAGTAAAGAGGAGGGATTTTTTTAAAAAGTCACTTTCCACATAGAGCACATTTTTAGAAGACCAGTGAACACGGAAGAGAACAATGATAAAATAATGAATATACCTACTAATCTGGCTGTAGATAAAGCGTGGATGGTCTGTGGTACGAATATAAATTCCCTTTGTTTGTAGCGTATGCCAGCGAAAGAAAAAACTTAAATTGCGGCACGGTGCCCGGCTTCCATCCGCTCGCTTCCCTCAGACGTAACCTGGTCCTGATAGATTGAAGGTGCCAAATGGTATATTGTTATGATGATTTGCCAAAGACAGTATATTAGTCTGGCCTGTCAGCGCTGTCTCTCAGGGAGCACTTATTGAATTCCAGCCGGAGCCATCTGGAGATTCCACCCGTCCCGCTGTGCTGTGCTCTGATAGCCGGAGATGTGATAGAGAAATCATCACAGAGATTGCTCTGTCAGACAGGGTCGCCGTCGATGGCCATGCAGAACCGATGAAGCGAAAGTGACAAATTTTGTCACGTCAGCATATCAAGCTAGGTCTGTCATGGACATTTCATTTTGAGATAGTTTAAGTAACTGTGGTTGTTGTTATTGTTGTTGTTGTTGTTGTTGTTGTTGTTGTTGTTGTTGTTGTTGTTGTCGTTGTTGTTGTTGCTTTTGTTGTTGTTCTTATTGTTGGTGTCATCGTCGTTGTCGTCGTTTTCTTAACATAGTTCTCCTCTTTCTCCCCCTTTTTGGTGTCGTAGTTCCTCTTCTTCTTTTTCTTCCCTTAGTTTTCTTTATCCTCTCCTTCTTCCTCCTCTTCATATTCATGACGAATACGATAATGTTGATGATAGATATGACTTTGTGTTTTTTGATTTGTGTGTTTGTTTGTTAATGTTTTGTTTGTTTTCAGCTTTAGTCAGTCGCACAAGAAGTGACACTTCTTTAATGTCTATTGCTATAAGAAATTCTTCAGTTTGTTCTGAAGGTCACCTGTTTTGAATGTGTCTGGTAAAATTTGTGCACTCTTACCAAAAAGGATCACGCAGTTTTCCTTCCAGGCAGCAAACACCGAAACCGTCGGGGGAAAAAAATGCCCTAACACTGTTAACCCTTCGAGTTTCATGTGGTGTAACGCAGTAAAGTTCCGGACGCTGTTTTGGGGGACGGCTTGAAACGTCTATGATAGAACAGGTCGATAGTGGGCCGGACGGGGAGCAAATGGAAGCCGACGTCAACAACTTCAAAATGGGATCATAGATTTTCCCTGCCAGTCTCAGTTTTTCCTGTTTGTGCCTGCTTGTTTGTTTGTTTGTTTGTTTTTAATATAGCCACAGATTTTCAACGACTCGGAAAGCGGAAATAACGTTTGCTAACGTGCACAAGTTACACTGTCAGTTCTAAACAGAAATTGGATGTTTCTGTCCATAACACTGAAACCATTCACTCAGAAGGTTGAGGGCAGGTTGGATGTGACAGCTCACGGTTTAGCCGTCCCTTGTGCTTGAGATCTTTATTTTCTAGAGATCTGGAGAATCTGAAATCTGCCGCTGTAGTTTGGTTTGCGAAAGCATAAATGTGGCCTTGGTGGAATGAAGTATCGAAGTAGCACGATGATTTACCTGAAGATATTGTGTATTAAATATGGCATTGTGTCTGTTTGTTCGTATTCACTGCATTAATACCCCCTCCCCTACTCCTGGACCTATACGTATTAGGACACAAATGCTAAACAGTGGATTTTCTTTCTTTTTTCCTGTAATCTAAGATATAAAGGTCACTAAGTCTCTCATTCACACATGTCATTGTCATCTCTCCTGTTGATCATTAGGTGGTCTAGTAGTCTTATATGAGTATATTACTTCTTAACACTATTTCGTCTTCTTATTTGTTCTTGTTTGATATATTCTTTCCATTCTGTATGTCACCACCTATTTTTCCCTTCAGCCATATCGTTCGTTCAGCCATCTCTTAGATTTTTTTCTTTTTGCTCTCGTCACTGACGTCTATACCTCATTCCCTCATTATCCCTCTCCCATCTAGGTGTCTGTTTTCCTTCCTCTTTCCCTGCTTTCTCAACACCTCTTCTCCCCCATCCTATTTTCGTACCAATACGAACATTTACTCACATGACAGCTGACACTCATCTCTCCTGGCCAGACAAGGAGGCCCAGTGAGAGCCGGTAAGAACATCTTGAGCCCAGAACTTGAGACATGGTAATTTTGATAAGGAACGAGCTTGTTCTGATTCTCCCAGTGATCACGTTTGGGGGCGGAAGCGGGGCGGGGGGGGGGGGGGGGGGAGAAACAAAAGGTTTTTTTTTTTTTTTGTCAAACACTGGGAGTTGTCAGGTTACATATGCATACGACGCTTTTGTTTTACAATGTGACACCCATTGCGCTCTAAACGATTCATATAAGATGGGTTGCCTCTGTGCAGCTTTTAAGTGTAGTACTAATGCAAAACAGCAAGAAGAAAGACATAGTAGTAGAACACAAGATTTCAGGAAAATCCGACTGGGGTTCCGGCCGGAAGTACAGGCGTTTTCCTACATAATTAAATCATTTACTCTGCTTACTACTGTTCTTATTTGGAGGGCATGTAGGTTCAATAGGCTTTAAATCTGTTGTCTGTCACTCAAAGCGAAAAGTTTTGATCTTAAATTTCCTTTACCCACCGTAACAGGGTCAAGCCAAGAAGGAAGTGAGAGGCAAACATACGGCGGAGGCAAGGCCAAGGCCAAGGTCGATGAGATTTCCCGGGCTATTGGTGAACCCAGCCACTGTGCATACATTTTAATCGAAAAGGCTTGGTCGTAAAAAAAGAAACTCAATCGAGAAATTGTGCTGTTTTTATTGTGTTGTTATTTCAAATTCATTTTCCAATTCGATTTCATCCACCACTTCTTCTGGTCTATAGAGATTCATAACACTCATTGAGAGCTCAATACTAAAGTTGATGTAGATTTAGATGGGCTCGTGTGACGAATCCAGTGACTTCATTACAATGCACAGATGACGTCATAAGGGACATATAAGCAGAGACATTTATTGATCGAACTCTCCACTTAAATTCATCGCAGATGTCTTAGAAACGCAATGTTGGTCGATGATATCGGAGGTTGGGTTGTTTTTGTTTGGGTTTTTTTTGTTGTTGTTGTTGTTATTTTTGTATGTCTTTGAGGTAAGAAACTGAAGACCAGATCGCATGGTGCTTGGCAGTCTTCAGAGAGTCAACTAGTTTTTAGCTAGGGTTTCGATTATATTATTGCGCTGTCACTATAGAGACACTTATTTTCAACTGTGATGTTTTCATTCGCTCAGATTTCAACTGCTGATATTCATGGTTTCCCATTGTTTTTTCACAAGGTAATACTTTATCATGCACAGATCAAGAGCAGCTATTCTGGCAACCCAGACTTCATGCCGAAGTTGGCAGCCCAGTTAGTTAAATCCGATTTGATAATTAAAATGGATACTCTCATGTATGAAATCTACAGATTCAGAAGACAATTTTATATAATTTTAGCTTTATTTTCTGTCTTTTTTTTTTTTTTTCGAGAAATCGTTAACAGGATACTCCTTTTGTTTGTAACAAGTATTACATTTTATTCCAATAAACTGAAGGGTTCTCAGCCTTTTAATGAAATGTCCAGTTTTAGAACCCCCACCCCCGCGGGGACCAGGGATATATAAGTAGTTGTTCTTTGATCCCACCTGCAGGCGGTGAAAGTCCGTCATCAGTGGAATGTCTCCCATGGAATAGCATCCTCGACGTTCCAGGGGGGACATCTCTTCTCTTTCTCTTTGCTCCTGTCTTCTATCCCGCTCTCTCTCCTCTCTTCGTCTTGACGTGTAAACGTATTTTACCGTGTTTGGCACAATATAGCCGTGATCGTGCTGATGTGCCGTTACACCGCAACACAAACAGTCTCAGACACCTTCATTATATCCTTACCTTAACGTCCTCCCCTTCCTTCTCCCGTCACATTTCTCTGGACCATTCCTATTGCTGCTCTCCGTCTCTCCGGTGGTTTTAGTAGCGCTTCTTATCATCACCGGTAAATCCTGTTAGTATTTCATTTCCCACGCCGACATCTGAAACAGAGACTCAGGATTCCCTCCGACCCATCTCTCTGCGCTGCTCCTTTTGCTGATCCCGACCTTCCTTCTGGCTAGCATTGCTAAATACTGCCAGTATTTCACTTTCCACAGAAACACAGGAACTCCCCCCCCCCTCCTCCCTCCTCCCCCGTCCTCTCTTTCTGTTCTAGTGCTGATCTCCATCCTTCTTTAAGCTTTCCCGTCACTCCGTATCGTCACTGTTACATCCTGTCAGTACAATGGTCCCCGCCTAAGAGCCCGGTCACCGGGAGAAAAAAAAAAAGCGGGCTCTTATAGATGGATTGAAGTGAACGAGCACATGTGAAATTACACCACCATGAGTACACACATGTCTTGACCCAACGCCGGTCTCTTAGACGGATTTTTTTTCTTTGGGAGCAGGTTCTTTGAGGGACAAATTATAGAAAAAAAAATTCCGTTTCACATCAGACTCAGAGGCGGGCTTTTAGGCAGACCGGGCTCGTAGGCAGTGGTTTCTTAGGAGGAAACCACTGCATTTCACTTTCCCTCATCCAGATCTGGGACAGAGATACAGGACTTTTCTCCCCCTTCCCCAAATTGGGCCAGGTCGAGCATTGACCTTAGCCAGTCAGAGATCAGAAGGACGGACTGATACAATTAAGTGCAATAGGCCAAGAAAGCAGGAAAGGGGAAGAGTAGGCGGGGTGGGGGGGGGGGGGCAGAGCTGATGAGTAAATGTCACTGACCCTGCAGAGCAATAAGAAGACTGGACTGGCTGAGTGAGATGACGAGGGTTCTGACGTCGTTGGTCATTGACCTCTATGAATAAATTTGCCCAAGCCAGAAAGGGGCCAAAGAAAATAATGTGGCTAAGCAGATGTATTGGAGCCTATGGGTTATGCAAAAAAACAAACAAATAAACAACCAATCAACCACCCTACTAGCCAACCAACTAGCCAACTAAACAAACAAACAAACAGATAAACAAACAACCAAACATAATGCTTTCACAAATATAATTTAATTTAGTTGATGAATTCTACGTATATACGACAAAACTAATAGTCTCGTAGATCAACAAAAATACTGCTGAATGTATCGTTTTGAAATTTGGTATTGAGAATTAACGGATGAAGGTATTATTCCTGTCTGTATAACCATACAAAAGTTTTCACCTTTGACCATGGCTTTAGAATGCGATAACGTATGACTAGAACATTTGCTAATATAGCTAGATCTGCATGTATTTCATCGATGGCAAGTGCACACTTCTTGCATTTCTGCAGATTAGAGATTGTTTGTTTGTTTGTTTGTTTGTTTGTTTTTGTTTGGGGTTTAAGAGCTCATCGTGATTACGGCTATATTGTGCCAAACACGGTAAGATCTAGATACGTTTACACGTCAAGAAGAAGAGAGGAAAGACAGCGGGATAGAAGATAGTAGCAAGGACAGAAAGAAGAGACGTCACCTCTGGAACGTCGAAGATGACATTCCATGGGAAACAGCCCACAGATAGCGGGTTTTCACCGCCTGCAGGAGGGAGCTAAGAACCTGCTTACATACCCCGACAGATTAGAGGAGAAGGAAGGAGATAATTTTAATAAAACTTATTCTCAGTTACGCTTGTATACGTTTAGAATCGAGAGAGTTTTCTTATTTACTTATTTATTAAGGTGAAATAGGCACCAATGTGATGTGTAAATACGAGACCCTAGAGTTGATAGATAAATACAGGACAACACGCAAGCTTTCAGTCGCTTGGATTTTCCTCAGGCAACAAAACAACAAACAAACGTGTACTACATGTATATTGACATTAATGTTATTGGTGGGTGGCGTGTGAGTGGCACCAAGAGGGGGAAGGGAAAGATGAATATATTCGGGTAATGGAAAATGGAGGGTTGACAAACTGATAATTATGAGAACTGAAGAGTCCAGGTGAACTCTGGCTAGAGTATAAATTATATGAGTCATACGAAGAAGGTGATACGTAATGGGTGATGCGGAATAGGTGGTATAAAATATATGGTACAGAATAGATGATGCGGAATAGATGATACAGAACAGGTGACACGGAAGAGGATGAATTCTATTTGTCTACAAACTATAGGGTTTCTCATTACATATCTTCACACCTGGCTCCTATTTCTCCACTACTCCACTGCGGCCCACCCTTTATGTCTTTCATTACTTATTTATTTTCTATGTGTGTATGTATATTGTTTTGTTTCCGTTTATCTGCATTTAGTAATTTTCCTCTTCTAAAAGATCGGCATCGAATTCTGTGCCCACCAGCGTCACAACATTGTCATTTAAGATGTTATATCTGTCTTCGTATTTTGTTCAACATCTTTGGTTCATTAGATTTCCATACATGTCCCATGGCACGTACTGTTATCATCGTTACATAACTTTTCTTCGTCCGTCTTACACCCTGCACTGTATGATTTTCACTACATTTTGCATGTCCTTTGCGGTTATATCACTGTTCAGGGCGCATCCTTCATAACTATTATATAATACTACAGTGTCACACATAATTCATCGGCACAGTGTTGTTTTCTTTCCACGTCGTCCATCTGATATGGTAGGATTTCTTTTCAATTTCCAATAACATCGTTCAGTGCCATCTCCCAGTTCGGTCCAATTTAATCGTGCACTTTTACATGAGCAGATTGCTCATCTTGAAGTACAGAAATTCCACCATTTTCCGCCCAAAACCACATGCCCTTTGCTGCAATTGTATAGCAAGAGGGGTAATTAGATTAATGAAAAACGACGTCCATTTTTTGTTTGTTTGTTTGTTTTGCACAGTTGAGATTCACACCTAATTTACCTGGTCACGCCAGTTAGTACTGCAAGGAAACATCTTATCAGTTTTGTGTTCTTTTGTCTTTGTGTCGTGGGCTCTGTATTGAAAGATTACCTCTTATTTGCTTGTCTTGCCTTACTGTGTTGGTCAAATCTGTCAGTATAGATGGATGGATGAATGGATGGATGGGTGGGTGGTGCATGGCTGGCCGGATGGATGAATGGATGGATGGATAGACAGATGGATAGATGGCTGGGTGGGTGGATGGATGGATGGATAGATGGCTGGGTGGGTGGATGGATGGGTGGGTGGGTGGTTGGATGAAGGGATGGATGCATTGATGGGTGGGTGGATGGATGGGATGGATGGATGAATGGGATGGATGGATGGTTGAGATGGAGGGATGGATCAGTGAGATAGATGATATGAATGGATGGATTGTATGAATGGATGGATGGATGGATGGATGGAATCGTCCAATGGATGGATTAGTGGATGAATGGCTGAATGAGTGGATGGACAGATGGATGGATGGATGGATGGATGGAGAACTGGACAGACGAATGGATTGATAGATGGACGGGTGGATGGATGAATGAAGCAATCAATAGAGGACAGACTGACTGATATTTTGGTCTTCATTCATTCGCCCGGTGTCGTAGAATTACCCCTAGACATGCAGGTCATGATTCTCAATGCGGCATGTGCGTCACAAGGTAATTAGAGTCGGACACAGATCAGGACAACGCGGCTATTTACAGTGATGGACGATGTGATCCACACAGCACGCAAGTGGACATTCGGTCAAAGGGATCGGATGGTCAGGACAGACTTCTTCATTAGATACTTAGAGTCTGCCACTATTGCTGAGACATTTAGACCTGTATAGAAAGTGGCCATGGCACCTATCTGTAAAAAAATATACGCTGGATCGGGAAGATTTCCCTAGGTCGCTAAAAATAGCCTTTAAAGCATATTAAGATCATGGAAATCAAATTATGCATTGCCAGATTGCTTAATTAGTACACTTGAACATAAAAAGAACATTAGTAAAGCTAATATTCTCGTTTTGTATTAGGCGTACCTTGTTCTTTGAGTTTGCCTTGTTCCGATGCTATTGGTGATATTATTTTTTATCGGCATGTAAGTGTGAGTGCACCTTGCATTATTGTGTCTTATCAACTGTGAATTAAGTTTCTTCTTGAAGATAAATGAAAGTTTATCTTATTTCATCTTTTCTTATTTTGTCTTATCGTGTAAGCTCGAGTTTTCAGTTTTATCCATGTATTTCTAATTCATCTTGAAAACTTTATATACTAACATCTCAATTTGGTGCGGAATATGTGTAAGAGAAAACTCCTCAAAATGGACAAAGATAAATAGAAAAGAAAGAACATAAAAACAGTATCATTGTAATTCCATACTTGCCGAGAGCTCTGGTCTGCTTATCTCTATGATCACATGAAAAGACTCACGAAAGACCATTGAAGAGCCCCTTTTTTTTCTTATGGCAACGAATGTAAACTTACCGTTATGAAATTTAGATTTTTTCTTTGTTCAGACCCCATGAGAGCTAGGAGTAATAGTCGTAAAGGAGGGAATTCACTTTCTGTAGCTTTTTGTGATTTCAGATGTTACGCTCAGTTTCAAAATGGAGCTAAACATTTCTCTACGAAAGGATTAGTGTACCTTACTGAAGTGTAGAATTCTGCTTTATTCAGAGTCCACTACTTCACTGTACGATTGTTTGTTTGTTTGTGTTGGGGTTTAACGACATATCAGCACCATTACGGCTATATTGTGTCAAACACGGTAAGATA
>JBCEWB010868129.1:2910-15917 GCA_039654565.1 Peronia peronii
ATAAACTGAACATGTAGGTGCTGGATATGAAGACTAACAGCAACTCTGTAAGAGTCTATTATAAACTGATCATGTAGGTGCTGGATATGAAGATTAACAGCAACTCTGTAAGAGTCTATTATAAACTGAACATGTAGGTGCTGGATATGAAGACTAACAGCAACTCTGTAAGAGTCTATTATAAACTGATCATGTAGATGCTGGATATGAAGACTAACAGCAACTCTGTAAGAGTCTACTATAAACTGATCATGTAGGTGCTGGATATGAAAGGTTATCCCTGAATTTGTCATCCTGGGACCATTTATAAAGGAACAGGCCGGCAGAAGCATCAATTAATCTACCGGCCAAGCGACGACCTCCTTATTAAAGGGGGAAGAGAAAAAAACTGAAATGGCGCAGCTACAGGACAAGATCCAGACATCTTTGCTAAAATTATTCTACAAGAAAACAGAAGAGAAGAACGGAAAAAATAGAAGAAAAGATGGAGCGACAGTATCCTAGAATGGACAAAGAGAGCGTTTGTGGAGGCCCAAGCCCTGGCCCACAACACTGACGGATGGAGAAGCTGAGTGCATAACTTGTCAGAAGGTGTCCCGTGACTTCAGACCGAGTCAAGGGCTAAAAAAAAACAGGGCTAAATAGTCTTTCTGTCGAGATAACCATACCTTGGAGATTGAAAAATGTATAGAGAACGTAATGGCTAAGTACAAGATAGATTAAAAGATTCATGTCTTAAAGCTAGAGGGTACTGTTACTATTAATGATTGTTGATTACACAGAATTGGCCCACCATCCAATGTCAAAATGTGTGTGTAGGAGATCAAGAGTTCATACGTAATTTGTTTGTCTCACAGGAAAGTAAATATTTCACAACGTGACCCTGACCCGCCCCGAGGTCAGCATGACGTCACCTTTGGTCATCTCCTTGCTTACCTTGCTGGTGCTGACGTCACATGGTGCCAGCTCACGTGACCTCGAACAGGACTCTAGGGAAAGTTCCACGTTAGGTGAGCGTCTATAATATCTTCCCCTGAAGTTGCAGGTGGCAATGATCGTGACACTAACATAGAACTAATGCACTTGACAGAACGCCTTCTCCCATGAACATTTGTTTTTCAAGAAACTCGGGATTTAGTTTCATGATTTAATCTTTAACACTCAGTCAACACAATGCAGATTTGTATAAAATGAACATTTAATATTGCAGAAAGTTATATTTGGAAAGATGGAGAAATAGATTTAAAAAAAAAAATAAAATTAAAATAATTCAATGCAAAATGCATTTTGTCAAAGTATGAACGTTAGACATAGTAACAGCTGTTGTAGTAGTAGTAAGTAGTATCAGCGGTAGTCAGAATAGTGATAGCAATAGTAGTTATGGAAACATTAGTGGTACAGGCAATAGTGAAGATGGTAATATTTTTCTTCTCTGAAAGGAATTTCACTTCCAAATTAAAGATGTTTATCTCTGTGGCTATTATCTTATGATTTATCCTTATCTATCCCGCCAAATTCTAACTTTATGCCAGCCTTGAATTGACTAAATAAAAACTAACCCAGACTATTACTCATTCTAACCGGGTCACAATCTAACCTCGTCCGATGCATCACGTGACAAATAAGACAAACGTTTGTGAATTCTGTCAACAACCAGTTTGTGAGGAGTGGAAATATGCAAACAGTAGCCTACTAAATGAATAGATTCAAACTGTGTAAAAACTCGATTTTTCGATAACATCCCTTGTGTTCTGGCATGTATGAAATCTGAATTTGGGCACATTTTACTTGTATTTTAGTTCCTTTCATAGGACAATAAAGGAATAAACGGCATAAGGTTAGCCTTATAAATCTAGCATAAGAAAGGGCGGAAAATTCAGCTTCGTTCCACATTCATTTCCACTCCTCATTCGATAGGTCAAAGGTTTCTATCATTCATCTGGCATCAGTTCATCTCTTCAGCCTCTCTGGCTACTTGACTAACCATACTGTTATAATTGAACTACGGAGAATAATGACACTAACCTGCACATAATCCTAACACTAACCTCCTCGTAATCCTAATGCTGACCAGTATATTATATCATCATAACACATCTAGCCAAAATTCTGGCCTTTTTATCCAGCTCTTCGATTTTCTGTTTTCTGCTCTCTTTCCATCTTCTTGTGTGCATGCTCTTTGGAAATGTATTCATTACACATTAAGAAACATCTCTCAGCGAGATGATGAGATAATTTCTGACACAATCATAGCACACTTTACTTTACAGTGACGTAAACAACCTTAGGGCATCACGCGTTTATAGCTTATTACAACACTCATATCGTGCAGTCTCAAAATCTCACTGGCGTAATGTGGCAAACCAATCTGAGACAGAAACACACATAAATACATACGCGCGCATACACATACATACACACCCATACACAAGCTCGCCGGCACACACACACACACACATAACATATACAAGCTCGCCGGCACACACACACACAAACACACACGCACACACACACGGACAAATCGGGGGATGATTTTATTTTTGAGACTTTGCTCCTTGAAGTCGGCAGAAGTTTCTCTGTAACAAATTGATGGTGGCTGAACCAGGATTTGCCAGCTGACAATACAATAGGACATAGTATTAGGGCTTACATTTATACTTGGAGTGGTGTAAACAAACTCTGACCTACCCCCAATGCCACCTTTCCTGCACCCCCCCTCCTCCCTGCACTAACACTAACCCTTGCACTAATCCCCTCTTCTCACAGAATCAGGCACAGACATCAGGAGACATTTCCAAGAGTGGTGGAAATCTCAACACGACAAGATAGATCAGTACAAGGAGAGTTTTGAAGATCACAGCAAGAACTTTCCAAGGAGTTCGGAAGAACGGCTGGACAAGGGTATGGTTGGTCCAAGGAAAGCAGAGCGACCTGGTGGACAATCTCCTCCCTCGGGCAAATTGCCGGTCCATGTCTGGGGACCTGACGGACATCGTATGTCCACTAAATGGCCAGACAAATTTCCTTTCCATAAATGGGGACCTGCGGGACACAGAACTACTAAGAAAACGATGGCATCTTTAGCTGGATTAGGTTCGTCAACCGAGACTCCATTGACGTCGGCCCAACAGGAGTTTGCAGGACAACCGTCCATACCAGAGCAGGAACCATTCAAACCAGCCAGTTTATCAAATGCTCCAGGAATGTCCTTAGAATCAGGCAATATTTCACCCACGTCAGAAGAACCAGAACAAGAACCAGAACAAGAACCAGATCAAGAACCAGCAGAACCACGTAGAAAAGGAACAGCAACAGATTCACCACCACAACCAACATTCAGATCGGATATAACACGACCATCGGTGCCAAAACAAAGAGAACATTATACAGAACCGAAACTCACAAGAGAACCCGAAGACGAGCGTCCCATAAAAGGCAGCGTGGACTCTGTTACCTCCAGTATCATCAGCCTTTCCCAAAAGCTGGCGACCGAGAGAGTTTCAAGATTAATGACTGATCCAGTCTTCAAGAGTCTGAGCGATGCCGAGAAGTTAGCCGGCCTGATGTCTTTGTTGGGGAATCAAACCTTAGACATCTTGCTCGAGGACGAGACGAACGGTTTTTTTAAACACGCATCTCCGAGTTCCAGTGTTCCCCTTCCCGAGCCAGTTGAAGAGAACATCAATGATGTCATTCTCACCATAGCCACAGGCCGGCAGAAAGTTCCAGCCAACTCTAATGCCGCTGTCTTCCAGATGTGGATTAGCGATATTATTTTTAGCGAGTTTCAGTCTAATGTGGAACATCTGAACGAGACACGTCAGGAGGCCTCAGAAGCTTTGTTCGATTTCATTTCAACTGCCAATGAGCAAGAAGCCGCCAAGACAGCTGGAAATTATAGCTTAAACACTGAAGATTTAGTGAGCATCCAAACCAAATTGGCCACGTCTGTTGAAAAGAAGGAAGAATATACTGCCGAGAAAGATCACCTAAGAAATGATGTCGTTGTCAGATTTGGTATCATATCTCTGTTTTACGACAACACCACCGATGTTGCAACGGCTTTAGTGGATGTGGCCACAGCCATACAAGATCCAGCATTATCCACGCTTCCACCCTGGATTCAAGCTTATCACACATGGAATAACGGATCACTTGGAAATGGTTCACCTCTTTATCTGAAAGCCTCCGGCAGTTCTGGTGATGATGATGGTGATGGTGGTAGTAGTTCCACCGTTGCTGTTGTGGTGGTTCTGTCGTGCATGGCAGTGGTAGTGGCTGTCGGCGTGGTTGGTGCTGTGTTCATCCGAGAGCGGCGACGCCACAGGCTGTACACGAAGATTCCGAGCAACCAGGCCGTGCTCTTCAGCAAGAATGAGACGAAACTCCAATCTGACAAAGACAGACTTCTCTAAGTCAAGAACTGTTCATTCCTGACATCAGGCTGCCGTCAATCATGCAGACTTTCAAATGTTGCTTTGGATATAAGCTTTTTTATTATTTTTTTTTGAAAGACTTGTGATTATACATTGATTCGATTATAACAAAACAAACAAATAAACAAACAATGAAACAAACAACAAACAAACAAACAAATACACAAACACACAAACAAACAAACAACAACAGCGAATATACACATGAAATCTGCTACAGTGGAAGTCTAAAAACTATCCAAGAACAACAATAACAAGAACAACAACAATAACAAAAACAACGACACGTGCACATCTGAAAGTTGCTGTGGTGAAGCCGTTTCAAGATCTATTCTCTTTCTGTTCTTGACAGTGTCATAGTCAGTATTACTTATTTTATGCACGGTTTTGTTGTTGTTGCTGTTGTTGTTGGCTCATGTCAGTCCTTAGGTCATTATTTATTATGTGACTGCAAAAAAAAAAAAAAGGCAAAAACAACAAGCTGGAGTTTATCAAATAAACGTGATCTTTTCATTAACAGCTGAAAATCTGATGTTTTCCCTCTTTTGTATTTTTCTCAACCACAAATATATCACGTTTTTTTTCTCCTTGCCAAGACCGTGCGTCAAATGAAAAGTGATCGCAGATCAGACATAATGTTGATGGTAAATGTTATTTTCCTCTATTAAATTGGTTTATTTGTTATGACTTATAAGTATAGAAGTTTTGGTGTTCATGATTCACGAATCCCATGGTCCAACATGTTGCCCGGGGCACTGGGCTATTGTGAATTCTTGTCTTGACAACTCTCTCCACCTGTACCAGTCTCTGACCTGGCTTTCAATACTTGCAAAGCTCTTGCCCACTCTTTGATAATGTCCACCAATGTCTTCATCTGCCCTTTTTTGTTTTGTTTTTTCCCTCCTTTTCACATTTTTGTTCTTTGAACTTTCTACTTGATACATATGCTGGAAAAAAATGTCTTGGCCGAACCGTTAGTAAACATGGTAGTGCCATAGGAAAAAATTATTATAACGACAATGAAACTCAGATTTTGACGTATCTTACTATAAACAGATTATCAGGACATTAAAGATTATGTTGTACTAAGTCCTTAACAGTCCTTAAGAAAAGATAATTCAATTATGGTCGTTTCCTCGAGAAATAAATAAACATGTTAAAATTATCAAAACCTTAATAGCTCTGTGAGATGTGCAAAATGGCTGCCTCTGTGTAAGCCAGCTGAGAGGCGTCCGTAGATAATTTACTTAATATTTATTTTTTTCTTTTGTTTTATTAGTATTTTTTTTTAAAAGATGGTCTCGTAAAATGGTTTATGGTTTTACTCTCACAGGCTTTCCTGAAAAACCTGAAGTCAAGTCAGCCACAGACGGGAAAACTGAACTGCACGACTTCACAACGCGTCACGGAAATGTTCTCAAGAACTACGATGTTCTCAGTCCCATTCCTCTTGAGGTGGTGGACAAAACTGAGCAGGAATTTATATCGGAGAGCGGAGAGAACGAGAAAAAGCAGAGGGTTAGAAGATCTGCATATGAAGAAGAAGATGATGATGATGAGGCTACCACGAGAGGAAATCTTTTCATTTCCAAAGTCATCGAACACATAAGATCAAAGCTTAGAGAAAAGGTCCAAGAGTTCGCAAATGATGTCAAAGAAGGGAAGAAAGATGTCAAAGAGAAACTGAACGATATTGCAGATCTTGTCATAGACGGGATAGACGACTTAAAAGATAATGTTAAAGACATTGTGGTTGATTTAAAGGATGAAAAGGACGACGTCAAAGAGAAATTTAGGGACATTGCAGATGACATCAAAGAAGGAAAAGAAGACGTGAAAGACAAACTTAAGGACATTGCAGATGACATCAAGGAAGGAAAAGAAGACGCGAAAGATAAACTTATGGACATTGCATATGACATCAAGAAAGGAAAAGAAGATGCTAAAGAGAAACTTAGGGACATTGCAGATGACATCAAAGAAGGAAAAGAAGACGCGAACGATAGACTTAAGGACATTGCAGATGACATCAAGGAAGGAAAAGAAGACGCTAAGGAGAAACTTAGGGACATTGCAGATGACATCAAAGAAGGAAAAGATGTTAAAGAAAAACTGAGGGATGTTCTAGATGACATCAAAGAAGAAAAAGAAGATGCAAGAATGAAACTACAGGCGATTGCAGATGACATCAAAGAAGGAAAGGAAGACGCGAAAGAGAAGCTTAAGGATATTGCACATGACATCAAAGAAAGAAAAGAAGATATCAAAGAAAATCTTAAGGACATTGCAGATGACATTAAAGACAGGAAAGAAGACGTTAAAGAAGAGTTTAAGGACGTTGCAGATGACATCAGAGAAACAAAAGAAGATGTCAAAGACAAACTTGAGGACATTGCAGATGATGTGATAGAAACTGTAGACGAAATCAAAGAGAAACTTAAGGACATTGCAGGTGACATCAGGGAAGGGAAGGAAGATGTCAGAGAGAAACTTGAGAACATTGTAGACGATGTGATAGAAAGAGTAGACAAATTCAAAGAGAAAGTTCAAGACATTGCAGATCATGTAAAAGAGAGGAGATCTGAAGCCAGGGAAAAAATTGAAGATCTAGCAGATGACATGAGAGAAAGAAAATCTGACTTCGTCGACAAACTTCAGAACATTGCAGACAAAGTACAAGAGAGGGGATCTGATATTAGAGAGGATATCAAGGAAAAACTTGAAGAAATCGCCGAGAAGGTGAAAGAGGGGAAAACGGATGCTAAGAAAGACTTAGAGGAGATAGCGGATGAAGTCAAAGACCTCATATCTGATATCGGGCTTGGAATCAAAGCAATTGCAGAGAAGGTTAAGAAAAGGAAATCTGAAACCAGAAAAAATTTCGCCGAGATTTCTCAAGACGTTCAAGACCTCAGAACAGAAATAAAGAAGAAAGTAGAGAATATTTCAGAGAAAGTGAAGGAGAGAAAATCTGATTCAGATGATGTAAAAGAAATGAAATCTGACATAAAGGTATTTATTGAAGACATCGTTGATGAAATGAAAGACATGGCGACCGACACACGGGAAGAATTAAAGGATCTTGCAGATAAGATGAGAGATGAAAGGAAAGCTGATTCTTGGGAAAATTTCATGAATAATCCGTTCATTCCACAATTTGTTAAAGATATGAAATCAAACGCTAGAGACAATGCTCAGATGACGAATGGACAGTCACAAGCCTTGACGTCCAACCCTAGAGAAACAGAGAATGAAAGAAAATCTGATGAATGGAAAGCTTTCTTGAACAATCCGTACATTCCAGATTTTGTCAAGAAAATTAAGACGAACGTCAGAGACAAAGTCCGAGCCAAGAAAGATTATGTAGCACACAAGGTGCAGGAGAAGCTGGAAAAACTGAGTGTCGAACTGCAGAAAACATCGGAAGACGAGGACAAGGTCGAGGGCAGGGCTACTCCCAAGTCTACAACTCCTGAACCGACGACCCCACAACCGATAAGCCCGGCTCAGCAAGAAACGATTCGAATGGCCAGTCTGATCCAGGACCTGAAATACAAGATGGTGAATGATCTGATAACGAAACAGACTTTCTTGACAGCCAAACTGCAAACGAAACTCGCCATCATCGGACTGGCCTTTCAGAGTCTGGACAGCAACAGCACTGGTGATCTAAACTTAGTTAACTGGACAAGAGCCGACCCACTTACAACAACAGCTACTGTCACTGGTATCGAACTTCCAAAAAGTGTGGCGGACAGTATTGATGATGTAATTAAGGCTACGGCCATGAAGTCGATACCAGTTTCTACATCTATCAACGAGGCAGTGGTGCAAGGTATTCTTCGGGAATTGTTATCCCAAGAATTTGAATCCACTTTGGAAAGTCTACAGTTGGCCCGTCAAGAATTTGATGTTGCTCTGGATGATATGATTAACTCTGCCGCCGTGCTGGATGATGCGAAAATCACAGCATCGAAGTCCACGGGCACTTTTAATGTGACTGCTCTTCAAGATTTCCAAACCTCTCTAAGCAACATGCTGGTCAAGAAGAATGCCTATCTCCAGACTGTGGTTCCTCTGAAGAACCAGATGATTTCCGCCCTGAACAACATGTCCTTGGAGTACCAAACTCAGACGGGAGATAACAACACTTATTTCGAGCTTCTGGCACTGCTGCAAGACCCGGCATTTGAACCCCCCGCCTGGCTGCAGGACTTTTATGGACAGACCAAGGGGCAGGCGGACGACATCGCAGACACCAGCAACATTATTGCTGATTTGACCGGCCTGCAACAGGCTCTTGTGGCTGGCAGCGATGCCCGTGGTGTAGATGATGGTCGTAGTGATGGCGTCGAAGGCAATGGTGGTTCCTCAGCGATCATTGGCATTGTGATCGCCTGCCTGGTTGTCTCCGCTGCTGTCGGTGTAGTTGGTGTGGTCGTCATCAAGAAACGTCGTCAACGCAGTCTGTACACCAAAATTCCCAGTTCCTCAGACGCGGCACCTTAGTCAGCAAGAAAGTGAACCTTTTCCGTACGTTAACATTTAGTCTGAGCAGCCTCCAGCACACTACCATCATTATCACTACCACTACCACCACCACCACCACCACCACAACAACAACAACAACAATAACAACAACAACATCAACAACACAACAATAACAACAACAACATCAACAACACAACAATAACAACAACCACCACCACAACAACAACCACAAACAACAACAACAACACAACAACAACAACAATAAGGACGACAAGGACGATGATGACGACGACCACTGTATAACAAAATTAACAAGAATGCCGATGACGAAGATAGCAACAACAACGATAAAGACAACATAAGTAAACAACAGCAAAACCATCAATACTGACAATGATAAAGTGTCAGTAATACATGTAATATTCTAATTAATTCATAAAGTCCTCTCCCAAGAAGACTGCCTGCTTTACAAAAACATTTTCGACCAACCTCTTGCACAAAAGCACTCATTTATGTGCTATAAAGGTACTCTTAATAATTTTTTTCGCATACAAAAAATAGTCAATTACTCCCGCACAACAAGCTAATTTCATTAAATTCGCAGTTACTTAAGAAATATCCTTGAGCAATAAAAATAACAATATTTCTACTCATTTGTTGTTCGAATCTAACCCTGCGTCAATTCTAATTTATGCTTTAGCATTATCCACAATTTATAAGCTAGAATTTTATATTTACATAGTCAGAAAGATTTCAAATATTGTCTTTGTTTTTTAAAAATATTTTTTGCTTTATTGGAGAAGATATAAAAAAGAACAATGCGGCGCTTCCACTAAGAAACTTATCCATGTAAACTGACATTGTTCATAGCTCAACAGAACAAAATTAAAACATGAAATTATAAGGATCTCATTTTATGTGATACAATCAAATGCCGATGAAATAAATGTATTTTTAATCAATAAATAATGCTATGCAATCATTCACACGCTCTGGTATTGTCAGTTTGTTACAGTTAGATACTTTCGTAAATTTTTATTCGTATGACTGGCTCTGTCTCTAATGTGTCCTTGACATGCATAATTATATTATGGAGAATTTATGACTCTGAAATGAACTCTGTCTCACTCTATTATAGTCACTGATAATCTGCATATCCATTAATTATCATAAGTATAATCAAGCATTATCGTATCACAAAAATATCCTGAATATCATGACAGAAGCTGTCTATAGAATTCATCAATATTCCGGGAAATCCCATGACACATGTCCTTGGACTTGCCTCGGCCGTAAGTTTGCCTTATTCCTTGGTTTCACCTTGTAAAGGTGAGTAAGAAATGTATAACTGAATCTCTTCCCTGAGAGATTATTAAACCTAGATACCTTCGAAATAATAGTAGCTGCACGTAGTATTAATGATTTAATGACCTAGGAAAACGGATGACGTACTTCCGCGTTGGGTTTTTCCCGAAATCGTGTGTCTTACTATTGGCAACTAAATTAATGTGTGAAGAAAAACGAGCAACGAGCGTGTTGTAATCATTAGGTTGAAATATGAAGAAAATGTCAAGAGCGCTAAATTTTCCTCATTGTGTCTTTTGTCAAGACAATGGAATACTTAGCTCTTGTTGCAATAGATTTGTTCCGACCAAGCGAACGGCTGGAAATCCCCGTCTAATTTTAGTAGGGGGGTACAAACACTGAAAACTGTTCACTGTTATTGACATAGAAAAACATATAAAAATGCATGGGATCGGTGACAATTATTCTCGGATCTCGTGGTGGAGCGGTAACAAACATCAGTGAGTGTTCTATTTTTAGCAGAGGGGTACAAACACTTTGGCTGGGATTTCCAGGTATATAAATTAATCCTTTGAAAAACGGACTCCATTCCTTGCCCTAACCAGCTTTGCAACCATGAGGCCTTTATCTCTTCAGGGGAGAAGACAAAAGAAAACCACCACCACCACCCTACAACAGCAACAACAACAACAACAGCAGCAGCAATAACAACAACAACAACAACAACATCAATAACAACAACAACAAAACACTCTTTCCCTTGCTATTTGAAATAACGTGATGCCAAAAGATCGTCATCTGCAACAACAACATTGAAACCAGCAGCAGTAATAACGACCAAAAGAATATGAAAAAAATCACTACGATAAGAAAAAAAAATCAACATAATAGAGAGGTTTATTCAGAATTTTCTGCGACTTGTGTTTCACTTAACAAGTGAAAAAGTAATTTTTTCCTTCTTTATCATACTTGTCTTATACTTCTTGTACATGGCAAAGGGAAGTAATTTGGTTGAAGGTCAAAATGGCTCTTTATTTTCGTCATCATCATGGCCATCATCGACATTTTATAATGTCTTAAACTTAGAAAGAGACTACTAACCAGTAATTAACTTAATAAATGAAAAAGAGAAACGAACAAGAATCATAAGAAGTGATAAGATAAATTTTGAATACACGGATGGAACTGGTCAAAGTTTCGAACTCCGTTGGTTCCTTTCCCGGCATGACATCATCATCATCATCATCATCATCATCATCATAATGTCTTAAACTTTATATCATCATAAACTTTTATCATCATAATCATCACCATCATCATCATCATCGTCATCATCATCATCATTATCATGGGCAACAACAGCATTAAAACCAGCAGCAGTAATAACGACAACAACAAGAAAACAGCAGCAACAACGACAACAACAAAAGTAAGAACAATAGCAATAGCAATAATACAACCGTAACAACAAGTGCAAAATCACCCCGCACTGTCCACCAGGCGTGGTACATCAATATATTGGTCAATTGATTTGTACATAGATTTCTTTTCTGTTATCACCCTCCGATTTTCACAGAACATTTATAAAGAATTGCACAAAATACCACAGAGAGAATGAGAATGACCCAAGAGACTCACTCTGTCAAGAGTCTGGGCGATAGTTGGGAATGAATATGTGCGTGCCTGAGATCATGAAGGACGCGGCGGCGGGGAGGAAAGCCATTCTCCTCCTGCCGCTCCACAATTCAAGTTTATTTTTATTTTTATTTTCCATGCTCTCATCTAGAGAAAGGCGGACGGAAACTTTAATAGTAAAACAATAAAGGTCTTGAGCCCAATTTTTAAAAAATCTTTTAGCACTCCTTTTAAGTTGCTCCTGATTACATTTTTGTAATGCTGACATGGACATGACGACAACCTCTGCCGTGGCCCGACATGCTTCCAAAAAAATGGCCCCAGATAGTCTAAATCAGAAAGCCTGAAAGGCCTACAAAAACTTAACCTTAACCTGTCAAGATGTCCAGGGAAATGGTTATAATTTTCTGACTAGACCCAGTTTGTACTGGGTTCCCCACAACGGACAGAGAATGTTATTGTTAGATTTGACAGGGATAAACACAAATCTTCAGTTAAAAAAAAATAGAATAGGGAGTAGCTGGATAGGCAGGCTGCTGGCGATTCCCCCCACTCCCCTTCCCCAAAAGCGAAGACATGATTTTTTTAAGACAGGATTTTTAAACATTTTTTTTTCTCAAAATTGAAGACCGGATTCTTTTTTTTTTCTTTTTTCACTCGTTTTTTTTTTCTTTTCTTTTCTTTCCCTTTTTCTTCTCTTTTTTTTTTGGGGTCAAAAGTGAAGACAGGATTTTTAAAGACAGGAATTTTTTTTTCTTTGTTTTTAAAAAAAGAACCGTCGAGATAACTCCACTAGGAGGTGGAAAGACGTATATAGAACGTAACGTAACGTCTAACAGGCAGCCGCCTGGAAGTCCAGGAAGCTGAGAACGTATGCAGGTGTCTCCACTGCTCTGTTGAGGTAATAGTAGATTGTGAAGCTCTCAGAACTTGTATCGTGCGACGATAAGCGCTAAAACATATGCTCTTAATTCTTACTGTTATTTACAATGGGAAAACAGAGGATACGGCAGATATGGTAACAGAACGAGAAGAAGTATTGACTCATGAGTTTTTAACAGCTTTCATTCATTCATTCGGTTCTGTCTCTACAAAGAGGTTGGAGGTCATGACACGCCATCTTTCTCGGTCTAGTGCAAT
>JBCEWB010868349.1:7905-26716 GCA_039654565.1 Peronia peronii
AAGTTTCTTGGGAATACTGAATTAGACAAATATCATTTTTGGATGAATTAGCGAAATGAGAGGAGAACTGGCTGTGGGATTGCAATTATTTTGATGCTTTTGCATCTTGACTAAATTTTTATCTATTTTTGTGAAAGTTTGCTATTTCAGAGCTAATTTTAAATGATTTCTATGAAGTTTTTTCAGAATTGAATATTAATGTCAAAATAAGTGCATGAACAAAGCCACATACTTTTTTTTTTTGTTGTCTTTATTCTTACTGTGTTCACAGTTTGAACATTTGATTCTTTATCCTACATTTTACACTAAGTCATAAAACTATGCAAGCTGTTTTTTATTTTTCCAAATTTTTTTGATTTGAAATTTGACATCTGTTGTGACATGCAGTAAAAGTAATTAAATATCAACCACCAATGATGCCATTGTTATGTATTTTTGTGTCCCATATATATTTTCATTGTCTGCGTATACTGCGTGGCCAGATCAGTATCCAGTATATTATTTGAACAAAATTTTTGTCACTTTTCTGTCTGTCCTTTTTTATTTTTAAAATTTTTGTTTTATTTATGTATTTTTTTAATCAGTGAGTGCACTTTATTTTAAGCACTGAAGCTGTTAGAGCTAAACAGAAACCAGTGTTATGAGAAAGAATGGAGGTTATGCCCCTTGGTTCAGATATAAACGTAAGTGTTCCTTTCAAAGTTTTCACTCATCAGAAATGGGGAATTCGACATGAAAATAGCATTTCGCACTGAAATGTGTTAGTGGAATAGGAGATTGTATTGTTATGTAAAGCTGCATTCCATTGTGATCACAATCCAATGTTGGCACCCAGAGCCAGAGCAGCCAAGCCCTGTATGTAAAATTATTTTTCATTGTGTTATGTCCTTAAAAGGAATAGTACTGACATTGTTTGGAACAATATGGCGTGCATATCTCAAGGGTGCAATTTGAAGTCAGGCTGAGAGATAGAGTGGGAGAGACAATTTACTTTTTCTGCACTTGATATTGACAAGGACCTGTCCATCGATTACAGAGCATATTGTCAGCTTTGACTGTCTAGTAGTCTGAGTGAAATTTATTTTGCTATCTGCAAGAATATAACTTTCATTGTTCCCTACATTTTGTGAGAAAGTCACGGACCATTCCTAAATACATCGATATCCAAGAGAAGATGCATTTAGTGACAATGAGCATAAAGTTGTTTTTTTTATTTGTCAATCCTCTAGTTTTGAGCGCTATATGTAATCTTGAAATTCATCCATAGGTTGGATTGCAAAGGAAAGTTTAAAGCTGGACATAACAGTTTTTCATTTATCTCTTTCAGATTTTTTTATACCAAAGTATCCATGCCGTTATCTCAATTAGATCGAAAGAATGCTGACTTACAAAAAAATGCCTTTTTGGGGGGATCATTTCACACGTGAAGTAGAATTTCAAGAATGCTGCATGAAATATTGGTGACATACAGTGTACATGTCTTTCTTTCTTGTTGCGGCCTGTTATGGAAAGTTTGCAGGCGGCGGATGAATTTAAGCTCGAGTGTGAAATCGAGGCTCAGCTCATTTAATATTCACCGTTTGGAAGATAGTTGCCGGCTGCCGCCATTTTGCGAGGACATGTCACACATGAGAAGGTCATCTATATAGTACCATTGGTTCAAGAATTAAAATTAAGAACATCATATAATTAAAAATAGTGATTAAAGTAAACTATTGTCTTATTTGATAATGGCATTTATAGTTCTAACTGTTATTAGCAGAGTGCATGTGAGTGCATTGCCTCTTAGGGCAGACTGTCTATGTGCCGTCAGCCTCGGATGCCTGTTCATGGCGTGGAGAAAATTAAACCCACACCGTGCAACCGATTATGCAACTTGAAAAAAGTTTGCAGCAAAATTCAGCATGTGAGTAGTCCAGACCACAAAAACTGACCCTTGAGATATACAGAAAAAATGAGATGCAACATGCTTTTCCCATTTTGGATTGAGATTTTACATGAAGTGAAGTTGCTCCGCGCAAAACCTGTTTCCCATTGGCTGAGCCAGGGACGACGTGAGGCTTGCCGTATTGAGAAACAAGGCCCCCGAGCATTTGCTGCAGTACAAACCCTCTAGCTCTTTAAAAAAATACCAGATTAACTCGGTAAAGGCTGATTGGCTGACAGCTCCAAATACTGGATTGGCTGGATGTTAGCATTTTTGTTTTTGACAGAAATACACAGCACATTAGCAGATACATGATATGGGGGCAATGTCTTATCTAGGGTGTGCACAAAGGATCCACTAATTTAAATCAGAGGTAAAACTTCAGCAACAGAATATGAACAAGCAATGTACTTTATTGGAGAACGCAGAGTGATGCAGTAAAACTTTCGCTGCCAATGGCTAGCATATCAGAGCTATTTTTAACTGCCGGCGCCACAGAGTACAGCCAACAAATTTTTAAAAATACCACATCTCTGCATCTACACTGATTGTGTGAAGCTTAGTTCATTTATATTTGTCTCCTTTTCTTCAGCTCCATGTCGCTTTCTCTGTCTGTCTGCTAACTAATGTTCATTTGTTTTAATTAATTATTCATCAGCAATGTGGTGTTTGGAAGAAAAAAACAAATCGGGAGTTATGTTCGTTTGGGCTCATTCAGACATCTATTGATTTTTCCATTCTGCCAACTCACTCCCTCACCAGCCAGTTTGAAACCTCAGTGTGCAAATAAATCCATATTTTCCATTTTGAATTTCAAATGGGTAGAAGCCTGGGGGAGGAGGTGGGACATGCCTGTCAACCCATCAGTCATTGTAATCTCCACCCTCACAATTCACCTCGTCTCATCCGTCCCGGGGCAAGCTGACCAGGTCTTATGGCTGGTCGACTTGTGCCGGCAGTTTTTTGTTTTGTTTTTGTTTTTTATTTTTTAGCTTGCCTCACTAGTTTTCTTCATCCAAGCCGCAAGCTGTGCTCTAAATGTGCTGCGTGTGTTGTGCGCAGACTTGTTATAGCGGAGATTGACATAGTTTTGATAATTCAGCTGGATTTGAATAAAAATAAAGGAAAAAGTAGGCCATCTGTGGCCTGTCATAGATAATATGGCATATTGTGTGTGATCTGAGTTTTGCTCCAGTGTCGTTTTGTTTTTCAGTAAATCCCCCAAAACAAGAACTTCAACAAAACAAAACAGGCAATCCAAAATAAAAAAGAAAAAGAAGCAGAGGATGTCACCTGACAGGAACAGCAGCTGGGCAACCATTCTAAATAATAGTGTCCTATATAAAGGACATTGGGGCTTCCCTACAGTTGATAATATTATAGGGATCTGTTTGGCATTATACATGATAAGAGTATTGCATGTTCTTGGTCTTAAGACTTTATTATTGCGCATACACAAGAGTGTAGTAAATAAAATTGTTGTATATAGGGAGGAAAGAATTACAGAGAACCCTTCAATGTAATAAGACTGCTTTACAAAGATAGCTAGAAATATTATTTCTTATGAGAACACTTGCAAGACAATCTCTTAAGAACTGCTGATATATACAAGATGACAGTCTCGAATTTTTCTTGACCTCTATTTGGAACATCACATTTTTATCACAAGCACTTGATTATGTTATGATTTAAATGTGAGAAGCTTTTGCTTTTCAAACACAAGTGGTGTAGTGTGCAGCATATGAAGCTGATATTAGACACAGCTTTATTTTGCTTGCTATGCTTTCATGTCAAAGCATTTCCCACCACTTTCACCGCAATCATATGCTGTTTATGTGAGAAAAAGATTAATTGAGGTAAAAAAATTTGGTGCATGCGTTTGATGTTCACATTTTCTTTGTTTTTTTTTTTTTTTTTTTTTACTTATTATGATGGTAATGTTGTTTTTTCTTATGCCTCTACTTTTTTTCCTAGGAAACTGAAAATGGAGAAAACAGTAATGTTCTAACAGATGGATTTTTTATTAGGACCTCTTTTGTTCACTTGCTCTGTCAGTTTGAAGCTGCCCATTTGGCAGTAGTGATAGTAGGCAATGAAGAAAAATAATGAAAAATAAAGCAATGGAGTGGAGGATGGAATAAAAATTCATGTGAAAGGTCTGATCGCATAATACAATAAGCACCATTTGTAAAAATTCAGCAATAGGTGCACGAGATGATAACTTTGTGTGTGTTATATATAACGTGATTTAAAAAATACTTTGCAATTTATCCAATTTTGAAAAAAAATTTAAAGTTTCACATGATGGACCATTGGAACAGCAACAACACAAAAAGGCATATTTTTCACGAAATGAAAAATAGGTTTCATGTCATTTTTCCTGGTTAAACCTTCATGTATTGTGTGGTTTACCACACCACTAGAAGCAGGTGTTGTCAGCCAACATTCTGACTCAGTTGGACACTGTGTGAGGAGAACCCACTCACAGCCCATCTCCATCTTTTGCCTCCAGGTGCAGACTAGCAGTTGTGACAGCTCACTTGTGTGATTTGAATACGAATGAAGAGTAGTGGAGTCACACCTTTTGAAGGTCACAAAGATAGACAAAAAAAAAAAAAGAAACGGAAAATCGGTGGCAGATTAAGAGTAACAATTTCAGGTGCAAGCATCCAAACATTGTACAACGTAGAGCTGGGGTAACTACAAAAACATCTGACCTCAGAAAAAAAAAAAGAATATAATAGTAAAATATTAAATTATTTGCTGCACAGGGACATGTACGTTTGGGTGGATGCTTGCAGACTCATGTAGATGCTAACAACCTTTGCCGTGGCCTTACGGGGTTAATATAAGAAGCTGAGATAGCCTGCTTTTAGGCTGAAAAGTTAGATATCATGTGAAGAGAAAAAAGAAAAAGAAAAAATTCTCCTTTCCAGATAAATTCTCGTAAAACAGAGGTGAGGACTATTTGTTCTAAGGTCTTCAGTTTGTGAACAGAACTGTTTTTTGCTTTGCTATATTTGATTTGTTGTTTACTTTCTGTATGGATACATGAATGGTATTCTTGTATGCAAAATTTCTTTTAAATTTACCTTTTTTTTTCTTCTTTTAGATCTTTTCAGCCTGCTAGGATCATTACTATGTACATAAAGTATTCTATAGTAGACTCTTAGTATTTTAGTTGCAAAAGTGCCATGAATAATCACGAAGTGTTTTTATTCAGGAAGTTTAAACAGTAAAAATATGGTTCAGTCTTTTTTTTAAAAAAGCTATTATCTGTAGGGATGAATTCATTCCTTCCTTGCTTTTTATTTATCTTTTTTAAAATTATTTTTGTTTTTTTTTTGTGTGTTTTACTGTTCTTTTCTGGTAGGCTAAATCAGAGACTAATTTTGAGACAAAGAGATTTTTTGTTATTACAGACATTTAGCATTATTGTGGTTGAGATAGCCGTGGGCAGGTGGCAGAAAGGGAAAATGAGAATGTAACGGAAATTACTGTGGTCAAAAAAGAAGAGCAAAAAAAAAATTAGTCCAAGGAATTTTAAAGAGCTGAGTTGGATTTTTATCAATGAACAAAGCCGAGCATGACATAGGTTGGCTAAGATTTGCTGACTTGCAGTTATTGTGTCCTGTTAAATACACTATAATATTCACATAAGGCAAATTTATATGACCACAGTTTAAATGTGTTTCATGACCAATCTCAGGACGTCAAGCCTGGTAGCTTCACTAGAAAGTTTCTGTTTCGTAGCCTTTCATTTTGTTTTGTTTAAAGTACACAAATAAAAAAAGAAGATTTGTATATATTATGTGAAAAAAAATGAATAAAGAAATAAATGAATAGAAGAATGAATAAATAAATAAATACATTGTATGAATAAATTTAAGAGAAACTTTCAGTAAGGTGAAAACTGGGACAACTCAGAAAATAATTATTAATTCATCCTTTCGTAATCTTTAAACTCGATACAATAGGTGAGGCCCATCTTTACTTGTTACCTGAAAACAACATAACAGCAGCAAGATTTGCATTTGCAGGCACTTGTGTAGGTAGTGCAAACTGCCCTGCTGATGCGGCGAAACGGTCGATTTTCGTCATATTTGGGTATCTTCACTCTGACTGTGTGTTCCATCATCGTGACTAAAAATTAATGATACGATTTTGGTATCAAAGTCTTGTTTCTCCTTTATCGAAACTTCATGGATTTTTACTGATGCCATATTTCTGTATGTGTGTTTTTGGCGGTTAAACCGTGCGACGGGTTTCAAATTTGTGCGTTGCAGAAAACATGGCAGGCAGTTGTTAGTATTTCGTTCTATTACATCTTTCAGCCTCCTGGAGGCAGTGATCTCGCAGTTGTTAGTGGAGTGATCAAACTTCAAAAGTGCGCACACTTGGCTGAAGCATTTGATATTCTATGAGTCTGTGGTGTGATAAGGAGAAAGTCCTCACACTGGAGTGGGACCAAAACAAAACAAACAAACAAACTACAGATATAAATCTGTGTGCATATGACCCTGGAAAGCGAGCCTGCAGTTTTCAGCTCAAGTCAGAAGAGTGCATTCAACCAGCGTATGTTGAAGGCTTCATTACGAGGGAAGGAGTTGATAGTCCATGAGATACCTGTGGCCTTTGTCTTACGAAATCCTATGGTCAGAAAATGATTTAAGAACAGTTGGGATACAGGAAATGTTGGCTTGATGGGTACTTACTAGTGCAAATGACAGAATTCTGCACATTTCAACACTTTCGTGTAGTTGTTTGTCTGTGAATCTTTTGAAATGATGTAGGGAAGGTGATCGATTTAGGCACGATCTACTGATGGATACTCGAGAAGAATTCACGGAGGACTTCCTTGAACCATGATTGTGGGCGAAGTGATCGGAATGTGCCACATCAACCAAAAAACAAATTTTGAAAGGGATTCACTTCAGGGACATTGTAATAGCCATCGTCGCCACGTGTCAGAAAGTTCAGAACTCAGTACTCCGCAGAAGAATAGATTACATGTACTAAATAACAGATTAGATGGTACCCTGTCTGCTGGGATGGAGTGCATATTCTGTTTTCGGACATTCTGTAGTCTGACAGAATAATAATGCTGTCTGATATAGTGAAATGCTGGACAGACCGAGGGAAGCTTCCATCGAAAGCAGCCTCGCTGTCTAAGCAAATGTGTCATTCTGCAGCACGACAACATCATTTCCCACACCGCAGACTTGGGGAAAGACTGGCTTCAGGATTTAGCTGGGAGGTTTCAGTTTTTGTTTGTCGGTTTGTTTTTAAAAGACAGTTCTGATCTGCCTATTTCAGACCTTCATCCACATAACACCTCAAACGACATTCGACCAGAAAGAGACTCAACAAAAATGCAACTAAGTTGCAGAGGTGAGACAGGAAAATTGTTAGTTACTTGACCAGACTTTCTGCACACAGGTCTCTTATTTTACTATGAATCGTTGGAAAAAGGTATAATTATCTTTATTGGGCTTCGTAGAAAGATGATTAATTTATTTAAATGTTTCATTTGGGATGATACATAACCTTAGATATTTCGTGAACATTTTATCTTCCAAATCATATAATAATATACTCGAGGAGTTTTTAGTCTGAGCATGAAGGAATGAATACAGAAGCGTTTTTTTTTTTTTTTTTTCACCATAGTCCCAGTCTCAGTTCAGAAGGGCACATTTCTCCGATTTGTGGATGACCTTCAAAAGACCTTCAGAATAAAGTCCCTACTTTGTTGGTGCGATTAAGGTTCAAATTCACTTTTCACTTCTTTTGTGTGTGTGTGTGTGTCAAAATGACGTCCTTTGAGTTTTTTTTTTTTTTTTAAATTTATTTTATTATTTTTTTCAGAGAAAGACATTTTAAAAAAAAAATCCAAAGGTGCTAAATTTGGAGAATATGCTGGGTGGGGTAAGATATGAAGACGCCCTCTGCAACAGCTGGCCCTACTACTGCTTTGCTTTATGAATGGATGCGTTGTCTTAAAGGAGAAAAGCGCTTTTTGTCAAATTTCCTCGTCTTTTTTCTTTGAAACAGGTTTTTAGTTGTTCAGGCAAGATGGAGTTGTACTAGCAGTGATTGTTTTGTGAGAGATAGTTAGTATGCTGCCTTCTTTGCTCCAAAACAGAGAAACTATGACCTTGACAGCAAGTATCACACTCTTACTTTGTTGAGAGGAGATGAAGACGAGGGTCTTCCACTTTTTAGATGAGCGTTTCATTTCAGGATCAAACAGAATCACTCATCTTTCGTCTATGGATATCCATCTATCGAAAAAAAAAATTTAAAAAATCATTCTATTCACGATATATCTTGAGGAGTATTTGATTGTTTCAGTTTCGTTCCTTCTTCATTTCATGAATGAGGGGATATGGGGACCATCTCCTGAAACTTTCGTCATGTAAGATTTCTGATGAAGAATGTTTTCCACAGATCCATTAGAAAGAACTATCATCCTCACAAAATCTTGAACATTCACTCTTTTATTTTCCAGCAGCACTATCTTCCTCATTTTCGACACATTTTTTTTCTCTGTTATAGGAGACACTGACTGCCCAGGTCTTGGTTCATCCTCAGTTCTCCAGTAGTCACTTCTAAACGTTATTACCAGAAGATTATCATGCGGTAAGATGGACGCTTTTCTCTGTAAATGTCAGATAATTTATCAGAAATTTCCTGCGGCGTATTCCCATCAAGATGTAGGAATTTTGCCACAGACAATGGCATTTTGTTTCTCCATCTTTAACTGATGTCGGCTGAGAAGGGTTGTTTTTCCAAGTGGTAGTTTAGTCTGTAGAAGGAGGTGCACTTATCAGCGGTTTAACACAAAAACTCCACGTTGGAAATTCCTGATTTTTTGCATATCAGTCTTTGTGTGGTAAGGACATTGGGGGTATGAATTTTGAGACGGTGGCATTTTGCTTTCACATACAGACAAAAACAAAGCATTTTGAACATCCCTCATATGTACTAACCGTTTAATTTTCATATATCCTTAACTCAGAAGTGATAAATAGTACAGGTTGATTGTTCAAGCTAAAATATTAATGTTACGTAATTGATTATAAATTTCAGTCTTTATGTACAGAATTTTGGACAGCTTATTAGCACACAGTCATGTCACTTTCAGCCCAGATTTTAGTGAATTTTAGTTTCAGTGAAGCGATTTTATAGACATCACAAATTTCACGGTATCACTTGTTAGGATTAGGATTGATAATTTTTGTAAGGTATTTCTTATATGAAATAATTGGTAAACAGCAGAAATTCCGCAGAAGTCAAATGCACAGGCAATCAGTTGATAATTTTAGCCTGTGCAATATCAAGGATACATAACTCAGAAGGCTACCAAATTTCTGGGTGGATGTGACATTGATGTCCACTATTTCGCCAGCAGTCTTTATATGCTATTAATTGTATAATGTAAAGGAAGTCAGTGCTTGTTTGTCTGTGATTTCAGTCTCAGATTTAGCCTTGTTGTAACACACAGCCTGATGATTGGGAATAATTTTTATTGCATTCTTCTTTTCTTTGTTTTTCTTTTTGTTTTCTTCAAAGGGAAAAAGAAAAAAAAAAGGGAGAAAGTGTTGTCCACGCACATATACAGTACTCATGCTTTATTAGCTCTGCACAAGAAGTAGAAATGGCAAACTGAAATGGGCACAGAAAAATCAGAAATCCATCTACTCTCTCTCCGATCTTCAATTAACATAAAGGCAGAATCAACCAACCATGTAATATATTTTTATTTCATCTCTTAGAGAGGAGAAACTGTAACTGAGCCAATATTTTCCTTGGATTCAGGTAGGCTTAACTTTAGAATATTTGAGGACGACTGGAGGAAAATTTCTAACATTATGCATTCAGCATAGAGTTTTTTAAGTAACGAAACGAATATTTCGTTGCGGCCTTGCTTTGGGGATTCATTTCCCCCTGTAATTATAGCCGACTTCTCTAGTACATGTACATGATTGAAACAGACTGATTCATAGTTAACGTGAATGGACAACTTTATGATAAAGAAACAAAACAAAACAGAAATAAAAACCAAAAACAACAACAAAAACAACAACGACAACTGTAACCAAAAAGTAATATGCTAAACGTAGGCTTGCCATGCATAAATTTTTCAAAGGAATCAAATCTGTTCTTGTATGGCTACCGTTTCTAATAGACTTAATAAAAATGGCTATCAGGATTTCTGTCTTTGAATAAGGGCATTTGCCCTTAGTGCCTTAAATTGTTTGTATACTACCCTCCCTCCTCCCCCTCCCTATCTCTGGTACCGCACAGTTTCTCATCTTTAATTGTTTTTGCAGCTACAGCTATCAGAAAACTGTGGGCAATTCTTATTATTGTCAAATAACTCAAGGTTGCTTTAACACTGCTTTCAATTCCGATTTGGATTGAGAGAGCAAAGTGTCGGACTGTAATTAATTTCGGTTAGTCTTCATGTCTCATTGTCTCTATCGAAATGTCTAACTGTACTTGTACTTAAGTTCGGTTAATCTCCGTGTTCCATTGCCTCTGATGAATTTTCTAGCTGTATGTGTACTTAAGTTCGGTAAATCTCCGTGTCGCATTGCCTCTAATGAATTTTCTAGCTGTATGTGTACTTAAGTTCGGTAAATCTCCGTGTCCCATTGTTCCATCAGTTTTCCCGTCCGACTTTTGAATCATTCGACTACACGAGGCATTTGCTTGGTAGGGATATGGTTAAGGTTAGGGCTAGGCTGGCTAGAAACTGAAGGCGACATGACAGTAACACGGATTTTAACATGTCCGGCCAAAACTTCAAGGTTACACTGACTTCATTAAGCCCGGCTAGAATTTCAAGACTACGGGACTGTAAGTATGATTAGCCATTGCCTTGCGAGAATATACAACACATCACAATTGTTTATGTTTTTCTTGTCTGTGAAATGTGGAATTTATTTATTGCCATATATTTGAACTCACAACAGATTTTTTTTTTTTTAGTGTTCGTTGCAGCACACGTGCAAGATTAAAAAAAATGTCTTTGTTGATTATTTTTGAAAGAAAACGATTATAGGGTTGGAGATTCCTTTTCTTTTACTGCACATCATGTTTTTCATATGTTTTACATAAAATTACAGGCGTCTGTTGGCAATAAGTTAACAGTATAACTTGGCCAGAGACAGGTAGGAAGACATAAATATATTTTTCTTTTTACATACATGTATATGTCTAATTTTCCCCTTCTTTTTTGTTTGTCTGCTTCTGTTTGCTCACAGTCTATGCGATCCGACGCTACCACGGTATAACAAACCACTTCAGTTGTCACTGTTTGTTCGTTTGTTTGTTTTATTTTTCTTCTTAGTTCTATTCTTATTTCTCCATAATCCTTTATGAAACGAGCAAAATGTCATTTTGTTTTTTTGTTTAAAGTGGCAGTTGTTTTGTTCAGTTTGGCCAGACTGAATTCCAAGTGAACGATTCTCTCAGTCTCTGTCCTTGGGGTCAGGAACAAACATCACATAGCAACATTTGGTCAACGGACTTCGCACTCAGATTCGGAAAGACACTCTGTACCCACTTTATGAACAACTGAAATATTTTGAAACAAGTGGGTGTTTGTTGTGTGTAAAAACTAACCGAGATCCTTTACAGAAGTTCATTTCTGCCACCAGCGATTCACCTGTCAAATAGCGGCAGTTTGTCGAATTTACCTTGCTCAGATGCTGTTCGTGGTATTTTTGTCTACATGCACTTAAATATGAAGATATCTCACATGAATATTGCGTCTCAACAATTGTGGCAGGAATTTCCTTTTGAGGACAAATAAAACTTATCTATCTCATCTTACTTTACCTTATTTTATCTCATCTTACGTTATCTTATCTTACTTAAGTTACCTTACAATACATTATCTTACCTTACATTATCTCATCTTAAATCCTCTCATCTTCTCTTATCTTATTTTAACTTGTTACTTCCATGGCATTTTTGGGGTACGGTACAGAGGAAAAATGCATTGACCAGTATATTACAGATAATGACTAGTTTTCCAGCAAAAGCAAGAAAGGAACGGTTTATAATGTAAGAACTGATCTGAATACTAACCCAGGGGCTGGAGTTACAAGAATATGGAATGGGATACAAAAAGGGGCAGAGAAAAAAAAAAGAGCTTTATTTCTTGTTCTGACAGACTTGAGGTAAAGTTCAAAACTAGTTCAGACGCAACTGGATTCGGCAATCCTTCCATGTAGTTAAGTATGTGATGCATTTAACCCTTCTGCCTCTGGTTATCTGACATTTGGAATATACGCATAATATACGCATGTAATCTACATTGTTCGTTATAACACCAACAACACAACCCCACTATACACGATCATGTTTGCTAAGGAGGTCCATTATATAATCACTTGCTGATTATCTAAAGTGTAAATCTCAAAACATCGAGCAAGCAATGCAATTGTTCCACAAGCAAATAGTTGCAACACTGATGATTTATTTTTGATCGTGTGTGCTCTTGATTGTGTTGATGACAAAGACAAGGGGGATTTCTATTTAATCACGACTTACTAGTTTGGACCAGAACAATCAGATAGTACAGACTTCAGAACTACCGTACCCAAAATGAACCAATTACATACAGATAGAAAAAAAAAGGGGGGACACATTTAAAGCGAAACGAAATAAAACAAATACAACAATAAAAAATCGTAAACAAAAGAAAAAGAAAACAAAAAAGAAAGACATTTTGTTTGGGACAGAACTAGTGTTGAATTATGGATATATACAGTATAATTTATTCCCTGTAAAATTTCCCCCAGTTCGAGAAATGGCCTATACGCATTTCAGGCTGAATTCTTTCATAGGAAACTAACGCCGCTGTATCAAATTCTCGTACAACTAGTATTGTTCTATGATTAGATCTACATGTATATCTCTTCTCACTAGAAAGCAGACACAGCTAGAAAGCCGAAAGGGTGGGCTGCGTTTAAATGAAATATATAACTAAAGTATCGGAATTTGTTATTATGTATGTTACACTGATTTGCATGTGATTTTTAAAAAAATATATTTATTTATTTTTTAATTTTTTTTTTTTTTGTCGCGTGGGTTCATTAGTCATTTTATTGTTGTTGTTTTTTTCCACATGTACTTTGTCATCACCATATGTCTGCAAGATTTAATGAATGAAAGAGACAGGAAAGAGACTGAGATGGGGTTTTTGATTTATTTAGTGTCAGAGAGAAAAAAAAAAAAGGTAGAAATCAAGAGCTGTTTTGGGGAGGGGGGATTTCTTTTCTTCTTCTTCTTCTTTTTTTTTTTTTTTAAAGAAACAGTCATTTGGTCGAGTTTCTGCGAGCATCAAATAAATAAATAGTGACATAAAATGAGATGTGTTCATTCACTTTGTTTTGGTTGCTGGTCCTTGATTGTGTAGCCTCTATTTCTCGTGTGCTTTGTAGCATGGGACTCACATATCCGTTTGTCTGCCTGCCTACCATCCTGCCTGCCTGTCTGTCTCTTTCTATCTGTCTGTTTGTCTGTATCTCTGTCTGTCTATCTGCCTGTTTATTTGTCTGTCTATCGTCTGCCTCGCAGCAAATGCTTTCCGCGTACATTTGCTGGAGTCTCCTACACTCTGTCTGCATGTGCTTGTCTGTCTCGGTCTACAGGTCACTCTTCAGGTTCATATATTATTTTGATTACCTAACTGTCTCTATCTGTCTGTTTGTTTGCCTGCCTTTATGTGCACTGTCCGTTTCTCCGTCCATCCACCCATCCATCCGTCCACCCATCCATCCGTCCATCCATTTATCCTTCCATCCATCCATTCATCCATCCATCCATCCATCCATCCATCCATCCATCCATCCATCTACATGTCCATCCGTGGCTTGCATAAAATATGGACGAAAGGATGAAATTGCGTAGACCCAGAGACCATTGATAATCGCTATAGATTCTAGATCTGCATTTGTGTTAGTTACAACAACAAGAAAACATTCGTCTTTATATATATATATAAAATCTTTATATATAAAACAATATATATATATTGCAACAAACTACAACTATTGTGAATATCGTTGACTAAAATGAACAATTTTACATTGATGTATTATATTCTCTCTTGTAATCGTGTAATGTAATTTAATGAGTACACATAATCTTGGAGGTTGCCCTAAGTGAAAAGATATTAGTATATTAAATTATGTACATAAGTCACTGTCAAAGTACATGTAATGGACTCACTCAGAATCTTCAGTGCTGAAAGGCTCGGACATACTGTGGTAGTTGAGGTCCTGCTGTGAAAAAGACGTAAAAGGATTCATCTTTTCAATCGAGGTATCTCAAAAGTTAAACCTTACCATGTTCTTGTCCTTTTTGACATTGTTGTTGCACTCTTAAGCTGCACACTAACGACCCGTGATGTATGAACTGTTTGCAACGCTTTGTTCTCCACAATGTAAACAAAAGAGCAGGATGGCTCTACTACGTGGTAACTTGCACTATGAAAGAAACAGATCACAACCACAACCGCGTAACTTTTTTGTTTTGTTTTGCTTGCTTTATTTTTTGTTTTTTATGTTTATGGCACTTCCATTCCTTGATCCATTACGGCGACTTCATTATTATTTATACAGCTTCGTTCATAAAAATTCAGTTAGACGTCTACTTTTTCAGTGATTCACTCAAGGATGACATCGGAGTACTCAGGGATCCTTAGTGCAAATTTATTTCTCTGTTACATTATGATGTTATTGTTCATCCACAAGTTTTACGCGGCGAATTCTCATCCACGGAGCCTCCATTTCTACTCCTGTTACACTGATAAAATAGGTAACAATTTCAAGGTAAATTATATAGCCGCTTTTGCGGTCCATATTTTCGCTCGACATTGTCTGAGAAATGACCCTTCGAATTAAAAGTGGCAATTTCATGTAGAAATAGTCCTCTCTGTGTTGTTTATGATGAAAAATAAAAAAATCTGGAGGGTAATGAAAATCTAGACGTAAAGCAGCATTTTCGATGGCAGAGTGATAGCATATAGTATGGGTTATATTGTTGATTTGCTTACAAACAGTAATAACAATACAGTAATTTTATTAAGCTTCAGACTGCTACCATGAGAGAAAAGCAAGAAAGGTATACGTACAGTTGGCCTATACATTAAGCATTCTTATTTTTGGTCCCTATTTTGAGGCCGGGGCTAAGGTCAAGATTGACATTTGGAACTTTCGGAGCGCTGGAACAGGGTTTCCCGGTGGATGCGAGGGTATCGTGCAGTCTTTCTAGACGTGGCTTAGGTTGATATTAATTTCAATTCATCAGTTACATTTTTGATACTCTTACATATTTTTTTGATTTAGTTTGCTAACAAATAATTACCGCATTCTTGAATAAATTTTTGTCAGGCGTTTCTTTTCCTTTCCATCACAGAAAATACAATGTAAATTAAGCTGCTGATAGGGGTCGCTTGGGATTTCAAGCTTTTAAGTAAGAGGGTCGGGAACCACTGGAATTATTTTTGACAGGCACTACTTTCCTTGGACTGAAAGGCTAGGAAATTCTCCTATCTGCTGCAGTCCCGTTTCAAATCTTCGAGGTATAATGTTATTTTTATAATTTTTTTTCTTCAAGCTTTTTAATCCTAAGAAAGTAAGATAATTAGGCTTTAAGTGGCTGCTGTTTTAGGTGAATCTTTTTTTAATAGATAGAAATTTGGAATTTGGAAATTTCGTCGGTACAGCGGCGTCTTCGCCTACTCTTCATCGATTTTTAACTGCCGAAGTTTCTTTTATGTGCATAACGTACACACAGGATTTCCGAAATATATATTCGTCCTTATCAGAAAAGGCTAGACGTCGGGTATTCCTACCGAAGAAGCCAGGAGACCGTTGAGTCACTGAAATAAAAGCACGTTTCAATCTTGGTATCCTTCCCATCTTCCGATGGCAGGATTTGAGAGTCAAATCCGCAATCCACGACGTGAAATATTCACTACAGAGCAGACGTCAAACCGCATGGTCATGGCGACCCCAGGTATAATGTTATGTTACATTACATTCATCTTACGCCTTTCAATCTCCTAGTGGTTATCTCAGCGGTAAATAATGTTAATGATCTAATGTAATTTTTTTTTAAATGTTGGAAACAGAAGTGACGCCACTCGCTATTAAGACGGATTTCAACCCGGGGTTGCCGTGGCCATGTGGTTTTGGCGTCTGCTCCATGGTGAAAACAACTCACGTCGTGAAGTTGTGGGTTCGAATCGCTAATCCTCCCAGTGGGGGATGAAAGAATACGAAGATCGAAACCTGCATATTTTTAGTGACTCAACGGTCCCCTGATTTCCTCTGGGTAGGGAAGCCTGACGTCTGGCCTTCTTGGATAAGGGCGAACACAATTATTTCGGAGGTCCCGTGTTTACGTTACGCACGTTAAAAAAACCATTGGCAGTCAAAAAGCGATAAAGAGTAGGCGGAGTGCCACTGTGCGGGCAAAATTTTCAAAACTCCAAATTTCTAACCAAAAAATTCTTACCAAAAAGCAGCCACTTAAAGCCGAGATAGTCCTACTTGTCCAGGGATTGAAAAGCTTGAGAACAAACAAAGAACTTCAACCTTTAATTCTCAAACATCATTTGAGACAATCACTTTGAATGTCGAGACAAATGTAGCATTTGGGAGATCTGAAGACATTCCAGATAAACGTTCATACAGATCCAGTATCTATGAGCAGATCATCCTGTTGCATTTTATAATGTTATAATATTTGTTTGTTTCTTATTTGGATATGTCACATTTCATGTTTCGCAGGTTAGAAATATACACTTTTTTTTTTTTTTTTTAAATTTTACTTAGTATGTTTTTGCTTTTATTTTGTCTATCTTTGTTTTGTTTTGTCTATCTTTTTTTTTTCTTTTATTTTCTGTTTTGTTTTGTTATGTCTTCAAACGTTCGTATTTGTTTCAGCCAGCCATTATATAAGAATTAAGGTTATTTACTAATCTACATGGCGCGTAGATATACATGTATTTGAATACATTTGCAATATTACTCATTATTTTGTTCATGTACGTGTATAAACCATTTATACATGACAGAAGATGCATTTTAAGAAATAAATAAGCTTATAATTACGGGCATATGGACATGGTGAATTGAGTATATCACTGGCAAGAATAAAGTAGGAAGAAAAAAAATAACAAATTAAATGGTAAGAATGTCATTGTGTCTGCGCATGTGGCAATGACATGCATTTGCTTGTTTTTGGTTGTGCTGGGATTTAACGATCAGCACGATCACGGCTAAATTGCGCCTAGTGCAGTTGACATTCACTTGATATCTTATATTATGATAAGCTTATGGGGTAGGGGGAAGCACGGTCGGGGGATGTCATTAAAATCTGCTTTTAACATAAATTATATATAGATCGAGATCTATATATTGTTCTTAATTGTAAGATTTCACTGGTCACCATGTTCATAAAGAAAGAAATTTTTGACATGTACAGCTATAAGGCCGCTTTTAAACAATAAACAACTTTGCTTTTTTTTTTTTTTTGGCCCTTTGGACCTCTGCTGCATTGTGGCTTTATGAGTAGGCCTGTATAGAGATAGCTCAGTAACTGTATATGATAAGCCAATCTTTGACATGTGCTAAGAAAGCCCTCTCATGCACAGCCAAATAAATGAGACATTTTGAACGTCAGCCAAATTACTTCCTTCTGCTAATTACAAACGGTGCTATAAGGCAAACATTGTAAAGACAGGAAAAAAAAAATCACGTCATATAAAATTCTGAAAAAAAATCACCATGGGCTGAAAATATTTTTTACTCACTGTGAATTTTTTTTCGCATGTTTTTACTTCAGATCTGTACTACATATCTGCAACAAAACACATAAGGGGCTTATGGACTCGAAAACTACTGAATGTGTCCATAAGAAATTTGGCACATAACACTGTTGCATAAAGAGCTGTCTTTCTGCACACATAAAGCCGAAAAAAAAAGAAGCGTACTATGTTTGACGTTATTCTAAAAATCGATAATAACTGAATAGTAAACTCGCAAGAGTGTTTGATCCGAACTTTACGTTCGATAGAACGACACGTTCAAAACACCAAACACGTTCTTTTTTTGTAACATTTAGTTTGATCTGTTTGGTCTATCTCTAAAAAAATCTTCTTGGGTTGTCTTCTAGTATTTCAAATAACGGGAGCTAAAATGATTTTTTTTTCATTCTTTACTATGCGTGTCTTGTACTTCTTGTACTTGGCAAAGGAAAGTAACTTAACTAGATGGAAACAAAAATTTTAAAAAGGGCTCATTACTGCCTTGCATGTCATATGACATTACGTTTTTAATCAAAGTATTCACTTATTTGTACATGTGAAGCAGAAAGAAAAATGTAGAAAAAGAGTAACATTTTGATATTTCCGGGGACTTTATAAAAGCTAATGTCAAATAAATACTTTCATCGTACAAATCTACCAGGAATGAGCATAGGAAAACATCTAAAATGTTCCCACGGAACGAGTTTGTAGGCCACCCAGAGAGACTTGAACAAACAATGGAAAGCACGCCTAAAGTCGGCTACTTCGGTTTTTAAAAATTTTATCTTACTTCATTTTTTTTTGGTCTTATTTTTTCCTATTTTATTTTACTTTATTTTTGTTATTTTATTTCATTTAAATTATTTTATTCTTTTTGTTTTAATTTATTTTGTTTTATTTTATTAGATTTCACCGTATTTCTTTTATCTTATTTTATTTTAATTTAATTTTTGTGTTATTTTTTGTTAATTTATTCTATTTTATTTCATGTTATATTATTTACATGGTACACATGCCAAACAATCAAACAAACAAACAAACAAACAAACAAA
>JBCEWB010868350.1:0-15915 GCA_039654565.1 Peronia peronii
AATGTGTTTATTTTTTTATTACTTGTTACGCTTCATTAATTTATTGACATGTGTGTAATTTTGTCCTGTCTTTGCAGTTTAATCTTGTGTTGGGCTTGATATTTGCCACAACTTGGAGTGTTCTAGTCAGCTTCAGCCGTCTCTACTTGGGAATGCACAGTGCTCTGGTAAGATCATTTTATTTGTATTATTCCCACAGTCACTTCATAATTATATGAGGTGGTGTAGATAAATTGTCTCTCTTTGTTTTTCTCCTGTCAAAGTTTGTAGTAACTAAATTGGATTGCTGAAGCACGTACATGACAAAAGCTGATGTGAACTTGACGAAATTCTTTTTATATCAGCACCAGATGTTAACACTAGTGTTCCATGTCTGCTTACAATACTATTTTGCCAGCCTGTAATGCAGGAGTTGGTGGTGAGTGACTCATTGCCCATCGTGATGACTGGAATGTAAATCATTATAATTGACCAAATCTATCTCTTTTTGCCGATGATTTGTTATAATTGTATATGGATGGCAACAGCTCAATTAGTTGGGTCACTGTCAGTTATGCAAGGCCATGAACCAGCTGCTGAGTAAGCAAGGATATTGGAAGCTTCATGGATAAGGAGGCACAGGTAACATTGCCTCAGTGACCCATTTTACCTGAGCTATGCAGTGCCTCCTTTTTTTGTCCTTTACCTTGAGAAACTGGGTCCTTGTATCCCAATCAGTGGTGAAGCAAGCTGCTCTTTAGGATTTGGGAGGGAGAGGATGGACTTAGTTATAAATCATTGCTATCCATGAGATAAAATCTTAAGAATCGCAGAATTTGAGACCAGCCTATAGTAAAGCACTGCCTTACATCTTAGAATAAATCATCCGTGGATTTTTTTAGTAAGTTATGAACAAAAGAACATTTAATTGGAGAATATGGAACATGAATAAGAGACATAATTATTTCGCCTAGCACTATACATGAAATTAGATCATTCTTGAAAACTTTCCTCAAGATATGAGACTTAAAGTTCTAAATAAACTGCTATCCATTGTCAAACATGCTATGTTTTCCACTTTCAGTTTACCCAAATCCTGTTGCAGAATGTACCTTTATGAATAATTTGCTTCTCATTTATTATTTCCAGGACATCATTGTGGGCCTGATATTTGCTTTCTTGTTGATGTTAATCACCTATCCCTTTGTGGATCCTGTGGATGAGTTCCTCATCAGCCACCCTCAAGCACTGATCATTATGGTGATCACATGCATTACCCTGTGCTTGTTGTACCCATCGCTGGACAAGTGGAGCACTGCTCGTGGAGATACCACTCTAGTTCTCGCTGTCTTCTCAGGGATCTATGCAGGCTTGTGGCTGACAGGGCAGTACACTGAGTTTCAACCCCTGCCTGATACACCACCATACATCCTGGAAGTACCATCTATTAGTGTCTTAGCAATGATGTTGCTGCGGCAGTCCTTGGGAGTAGCTGTCATCGTTGTCTGTTTAACCACCCTCAAGATTGTGGTCCTGCATACTTTGTCGTGGATGTTTGGTTTTGATCCCAAGGATCCAGAAACTAAACAGCATCTTGTGGTAGAACTGCCCTACAAGTATATTTGCTACTTTGTCTCGGCAACACTAGCGACATACCTGATGCCTTTGTTGTTTCTGTGGTTAAACATAGAGCGGCCAGGCTACTACTCGGAGATTATCAACCCTAAAGCTATGTGATGAAGGTATCGTGTATGTAGATTTGACTGTAAAATGCAATGTATTATTTTATGACATTTTTCCTCCTTATGTCCACTATGCTTTTTATGAGTTGTTACTTTACCATGCAATCACCCTTACAGTTTTTGTGGGTCTTATGACATCACACTACCAGTGACATTTAAAATATTTCTTCAAAAGATGACCTTACTAACTTTTGTTTCAATATCCTGTAAAATTAATGCGGAGTTGGTACTGTCCAGTGTAATAGCTTAATAACACTCTGTATGGTTACTGTATAGATAGAGCTAGGAAATGGACACAAGAAGTCCTTAATTGCATGTATGCTAACAGTCTGTTACTAAACTAAAGACATTGTCAAAGGGAAAAATGGTTTTTATATTAAATTTTCAGTGGTGATTATTTGCAGATTTGTTGGGGAAAAAAGAAAAATGTCAATGTGTTTAGGCAGTATCAGCACAGTACTTAATTGTTACTCGATTCTGATTCATGCCAGAGCAGTTTAGGATTGAAATACTGAATACGATCATAATTAGAAACATTCTGACACAGCATTAAATTAAACTTTTGACTCATTATCAAGTTTTTCCTTCTCCTTCTTTCAGTTTTTCTCTTCTATATTTTATGCAGGTACATTCTATCATGTTATCTTTATCATACCCACACAATAGTGTCATTTTGAACTGCATGATCTTTGTGTTCATGATGTGAAGTCACAGTTTTCCTCTTTCAACATTTATGTGGCTCTATGCAGCACTGCAGCAATCTATGTATGTAAAGATTAAAGGTCAAGCATATTGGAATATTTAAGTGGAGCTGGACTATTGAGGATATCTTTTTCAGACTTTTTTAATGGTGGGTGATCCCATCATGGCACAAACTATTTGTTTCATTGTTGGAGAAAGTGCAAGTGACAGTCTCAAGAGTGTTCAGTATGTGCATTTAGTTTTCCTTCAGTGCCAATACAAATATCACATTATTGTACTTTCCTGCTAAATTACTAGAGTAAACATCTATAGTAAAAGAAAATTCCTTTTTCAGGTGAGAAATATCTCTTTTTGATGAAGTATCAACCTTTCCTCCAGAGTAAATTACATTTTATGTTGAATTATGTTCAGGGGATTACTTTTTGTGGTAAACATGTATGGAGCCTATACTAAAGGGAAGGTATTATAAGCCATTCGAGTAAAATGTGGATAGTACTAGTAGATCGTTGTCACTGTCAGTATATTGTAATGTATTCAAGAGATTGGATAGAGAAAAATAATTATTTAAAATTAATTGTGAGCAGAATGAGTTGTAAAGTGGCAGGTGTAGACTGAAATAGGGAGAGATAAAAATTAATACAATGGACTGTCCAATAGTCAACTGTTTCACTTCTTTCAAAATACTCAAGTTAATATTTAGTTATGGTTTTTTACACCATAGTATCTATTGATTGCACAATCAAGACATGTGTTTTTATTTTTAATTCTCTTTATCGTGGACTCCTTAATTCTAAGTAATTATGGATGTTTCATCGCAGTTTCCTTCACATCATGTAAACCACCTGGGCTGGTTATTAACAAAATGAATAGCAACCACCCTGAGATTTGGTGTTTGCTTTATTCAATGGCTAGTGGGGAACACTCACAGAAAACAAGAACTACATTTATGTGTAATATTCATTATAATGTAATGCAGCAGTTTGCTACTATCGTGTCTTTTGTCCTACATTTCTTTCTTTCAAAACTATGCATGCCTGTTATAGTTGCTGGATTGTTATTATAATGGAAACTCCTCAATTCAAAACCAGTATTTGCTCCTCTAGCATCTGTACAGTAGCCCCATGCAGTTGAATGGATGAATTCCCTGTTCTCATTTAGTCTTGGTTTACCATTTGACTGATGCTTGCTGCGTGACTAGAACCAAGGCTGAATGCATAGTGTGTTTGGCTGGCTGGAGACCACCAATGATTTCAGTTCTTAAATGAAGAAAAAAAAAAAAAAGAAGATAGAATCCAGATTATATCTGGGAAAGAAGAAAAACTCACCTCTTAAACATTCTGTTTTTCAATATTTGTTATTATAGCATCAAATGATGATGAATGTCTGTGAGAAAAGTTTGTGTCATTGCAGTAGTTATAGATAATGTCTAGATCTATATAGAACTGAGTTGATGGACAAGGATTAGAAATGGCCATAATTCTAGTGTGACTTTTTTTTTTTTCTAACTTCTTTAATTGCCACTCCCAAGTTGTTTAATGCTAATATGTGTACCATTCTTTGAATTAAGCTCAGTATATGAAGTTATTGATTTGCAGGACAGTAGGTATTTTGTTTGGGCTGAAGCAATGGCTGTATACGTGAAAGATGCATATGCATGCTAAACTGTTGTGCAACTTGTGTAGATCTAGAGCTAGTTGCCCAGTGCCCAGGACATATGTCTCAGGTGGAGTCACAAAATCTAACCATGTGCAATGAAGTCCATGAGGCAAAGAGATTTATAAGCCACTGTATGCAAGCAGTAGAGGTTAATGTCTTTGCTTTGCTACACCATAGGATATAATTGGCTCTGCTGCACTGATGATACTCATTGTGTACATAGCTTAGGTCTTGGTGAATGGCATCGGTTTTTGTTATTAACACATAGGCCTACATATCATGTTTTAAAGTGATCATTTGAGTTACTTATACTAGTACCCAAGTGATGAGAGAGTTGTTTAAACAGCGTTATGTAGATTACTCATAAATTTTAAAGTTTAGATTAGAATGGAAAAGCCAGTATGTATAAGACTGTCCAGTTGACTTGAAGTGGACAGTATGTCTTACTGTTTATGATCTAGAAGCTACATTTTGTCATGAAAGATACATCTGCCTTTGCTCGGCTGTATACATTGTATATAGTGTTTCTTCTGATAAGACAGCCTCCTTCAAACCACTACTGAAATGGCATTGGAAAACCACTAAGTTCAAAGAACTGTGAAGTAGCCAGAGAATGTTATCGGTTAGATCTATATCAGGGATCAATACGAGCCACCAAGCCCTAGAACGGATGATGCATCAGCGCGGCATCCTGCCAACGTCATGTATTTATTTATTGTCAGGTTGCAGTGTGCCTATTTTTACTTTTTCTTTTGTCAGAGCACAATACGCATACTGATATCACACAGTTTTGTTATCTACAACGTAAGCAACAGAGGTCACACAGTGGTTCAAACATTATCTGTATACGTTTGTGAAGTACATGTAACATGTAGGACTAGATCAAAATGAAAAGTCCATGTTCATAGTCATATCGCGTAGATCTAGGCCTAGTGTAGAATACTACACGGCAATCCTGCCACTTTCATACCTGTCAGACTATTTTCGTCAAAAGAAAAACTTGAAATGAACCGACACTTTTCGTTCGTGCGTTAATTTTGTGTCAAAATCAAAACAGAAAGAAACAATAATTAAAACGCGAGTTTTCCATAGTGCGAGTTAACATTAGCAATTAGGCTAGCCTATTGTGCGAGGATCAAAAGTCAAGGACAGTGTTATTATGGGGATGGTCTTGTACGTAGGGGATTTTTTAAATAAAGTTTTCATGATCTATAGACTATAGTTCTAATTAGAGTGTTAGAGGTCAATAGCCGCCCAGGGACTGTTCCGTACCCATCTCGGGAAAGTATAAAATTGTTGGCCCCACAAGACCTGCGTGCTTTGCAGAAAATAGGTGCCACCGAGGTAGGTCATCGATCGATCGATAGCCTAGCCAAAAAGCTGGGTCGAGGAAGAGAGGAATGAATCTGGATAATAGCGAATGGGTGCTACTGTACAGCGAACTTGAAATCGGGGTGGGGGGGGCGGGGGGGAGTATGAGTCATTTGAACTGGCATTCTGAGTCAGGATCTAGATCTCCAGTCCTCGTCACAGCTGTCGTTATGCAACAAATAATGATTTGAAATTGATGAAACTATTAAAACGATTTCTCAACGAGTCCCGAAAGAAACAACAACGTTGCATCTTTATCAAAAACACAATCCATAATACAGAAACTAAAGGGAGAATACAGTATGGGTTGTCTTCCAGTGGGCATCTAGATCTAATATAGAAATAGAAACTTCAGTCTGTTAATTCTGGCTAGCAGTCAGAATTGGAAGTTGAAGTCAGGTAGATCCAGTCTACAGTTTACACAGATACCGTTGAATCCTCCCATATGTATGATTTTAAAAAAAAAAAAATTATCTTTGTTCATGTGTATTTTAAATTTTAACTATTTGGAGACCGGCTATTGATTAAAAACCTTGTATCATGATGGGCATGAACACCTAGTTTGATGTGAAAGAGTGGGATAAAGTTTGCCTTAAAGCAGAACAGGAAAGAAATTGAAAGTCTATTGCAAGAGGCCATTATGGATTTAAAATTTAATTTCATTGTTGTTGTTTATTTACTAAGCCTTGGCCTATTTATTTTTAGTGTTCAAATGGCGAAGACTTGATAATAACTGAAATGACAGTAGAAAGCAAAGGCTGATAGATCATGATCAGCATGCCCAGCCATGAAGAGTACTCACACTAACCAAGGTGTCTTTGTTCATTCTGGGGAAAGAAGTTTATGAATTGTTGACAGGCAGATTTGCTAGCATCATGGCAAGGTTTTGACAACCAGTTTTCTATCAGCCATTGTCTGATGATCAAGGACTGCTTTTCTCTTATATATTTCTCAAATGTATGCTTCAACCATCTTCAACTTTGGGTATGGTAGAACCCAATTTATCATACACCATAAGCATACGTATCAGTTTGTGGGCATCTTGTTTTGTTCAGGCATTTCCATGACTGAGGCCTTTTTTCACTGGGTATTGATTTTTCTGCTGTTTACTTATTTCTTTTGTCCACATTGTGTTTGGTTTATTCAAGTTCTTTCTCAAATTGTTTCTTCCCTTCTTTGTGATTTTTGTGTGTATGTTGTTTTTTTTCTTCCATTTTTCAATTTTTGTTTTGTGCAGAAAACGGGTTTTTAAGTTATTTCTTCTCTGGTAATGAAGCATGTAATGTGAGACTGGTGTCCATTATGCTGTAGAATTCCTTCCACTTGATCAAAGAATTTACTCATCTAGAACTAGAAGGAATTGCTTCAGTGCTCTTAGTTTTTTTGTTTTTTTTTTTTCTATTTATGTGTTGTGCTTCTAATCAAAAGGATGAACATCTGCTGCTATGTGGGCCAGGATAGGGAGTCAGAGAAAATGAAGGTGAAGCAAGGCTTTGAAGAACCACTGCCATTTTTAGACTTACATCTAGCAACCCAGTTCTGGATGATAAATTCACTTGGCATTCATGTCTACAGTGCTTCATGCAAAGGAAGGACGAGTGTTATGTAAATAGCAAGTAAATTTCAGAGCAACTTTATATGCAGCATTGTACATAGTGAGTAGCTGAGAGCAAAACGTGAAATTTGTATTGTAGATTGAACTTTTTTTTAGCTAAGATGTATGATAGTACAATTTCAGTTTGATAAATTTTATATGTTTGTAGTGAAGGGGATATTCTGTAAATAAAGACGTAAAACAAAATAATCAGTCTTATAATAAATAACGGAAAGGCCTCATCAGGAATACCTTTGACCAGATAAAATTAGCTGTAGAATATTTCATCGCAGCTTTCACTGCTGGCTTTTATTTCCATGAGTGATTATTTGCTTTTGACAAATATGGGTTTCTGTGTTCTATTCTCCCATTTCAATCAGTATTGCAACTTGATTTGTTACATGTATCCAAGAATAATCAGAAATCAACTGGATGACCAGTTGGCGTTTTGTTGCTTATATGATCTTTCATCTTCATTGTTGAAGATGCAGTTATCAGCTCAGGATTTACCACCTAAACTGCTTTAACCCAAAAACTGTGAGTAGAAATAGCTGGACTACCAAAACCATTGTTTGAATAACAGTATGTTATATTTATTCATATTCAAGAAATGATGTAACTGGCATAATTTAGTATGTAACTATTCGCACGTTCTTATTTTACTGAATGTTAGTTGGGAAGGAATTCAAACACAAAGAATAATGATGGAGCAGTTGACTTTATTGGCCACTTAACACATTTCAGATTCAGTTTCTCACAGAGAATATGTTTGTTCAATTCCAGATCTCTTCCGTTTACTACAATCTTTTTTAACAAAATAAGTTTCCTACTCTAGATACTTCTACAGATGGGTTAGTGAAAGCCAGACTGACTCCCATAGATTAGGTCTACATGAGACTTTACATATGTAATCAAAATGAACGTGTCTTTCTAGTCATGGTAAAGCCCTTCTTCTGTCCCAAGTTGTTTTCTATATAATTTTTTAGTTTCTTGATTGGGGGCTGTGATCAAAAAATTTCTTTTCTTTTTTTTTTTTAAATATAAAGTATTCAGGCAATCTTCCTTTTTCCATTTTTGGTAATGTTCTTCCCTTTTTTTTCTGTATTTTTTCTACATGTCATCTGTCGTTGGTAATTTTTATAGGAACACGCAAAACATCCAAATCGACATTCTGGATTGACTTCTGGGTATGTCAGTGTTTCGCTTACCACTTGTATGACAGCATTGAAAGGTTGAAGCTTCAAGTATGGTCAACAGTTTTACTCCTTAAATGATAGACTTTGTTACTTATATTGAGACTTTGCAATAAGCTTGATATACTCTAGTTGACAGGTCAATCAAGTCTCAGGCATTCTGTTGACTAATATGTCAACTCTTGAAAGCCTGATTGTCTTAAGTGTCACTGCTATTGCTTTGAGAAAATTGCAGTTCTATAGAGTTACGACACTTTGTGTACATTAACATTAATACTGACATTGCATTAGCTCACTTTGGTGAATTTGTCAGTTGAGGCAGTTAAATTTTCAAAGGTCAAATTGCAATTTTATCAGAACAGTACCAGTGGCACATAAAAGATTTTAGGGTTGTAAGGGTCAATTTGGCTTGGAATTAGTTTGCATTTGTTGGACTTAACAACCTTGGATTTTAATGTCTGATGTCTTCACACATGATGAGTTGGCCCATCCATTATAACTTATTCTGTAGATGTTGGCTCATTTTCTTTTGTTGTTGTTGTTTCCTGCTGTATTATTTATAAACACCAACTGCTGAAAGTAACAACACCAGCATTTGACTCAACTCAAAGACAAAGAAATAAATAGCATTAATAAATCTGTATTACAGAGTGATTGTTGAATTTTGATAACATTGAATTTAGATTTACCCTGTCATGATGCAGATAAATAAGTTCTTAATTTGTTTGGAATTTCTGTAATGAATTCAGTGAAACTCATTAGCTCGGGAAAAGAACCTTCAGTTTCTGCAATAGTTGCAGAGTTCATTGCCTGAGGAAACAAATTAAATTCTGAGTGATTTAAATAACTTCCCCCCCCCCCCCCCACTTCTTTTTATTCTTTGGGATTGTTAATTAGAGATGTTTTAAATTTCTTTTGGTGAGTTATAATTCTGTGTTTTGTGTCTGGTGTTTATTATATATCAGTTTTTTTTTTGTGCAAACAGCTGGCATTGAAAAAAAAGAACAAGAAAAAACTTCAAAAGTAGATACTGTTCCTGATGGTTGATGTCACTGGAGGAGAAACGTCACCAGGCTCAGTTCTCATATGGATTGCAGTATTATAGTTGAGTCTTTTGCTCCGTCCAGTCAGTCGTGTCCTTGTCATTTTTTAGATAAATGAAAAAATGTTTTGTCGCGTCATGTGTAAATGAAATGCCTGTGGGTGCTTATTTTTTCATGGATAGTTACTGACATCAGTGAAAAGGAAAATGAGGATAGTTTATTTTGGTGAAGAAATTATTTTGCTCCAGTGCTCCAGAGCTGAGTTATTCCCATTCAGTGTAGACTTGTGTGACCCCATGATGAATGAATAAAATCTGATTTTCTCAGTAAGGGTCCTTTTGATATCCCAATCCATTTCCCCTGGCTGGGCGACATTTGTTTTCTTCCATTCGTCATATTTTTATATTTTGTTGTTTCTTTGTATTTGCTTTATTTTATTTTGCTCCTTTCATGTGGATCATTTCAGTTGCCTTTGTCAATGAATGGATTATGAATCAAAGAGAAGACTTAAACATAGCATTGCAATTATAATAACTGTGACTGCCTACAGGAAAAATGCCAATATGGACATATAATTATGTACAATGGGTTTTTCAAGACGTGGGCAATCAAGAGTTGAAGCAGTGAATGTGTGTAATATTCCAGCATATATGATGAATTAATTCCTGTTTCACTGGAAGAGTGTTGGTAATATGTGTGAAGTTTTATACTTATCACAATGCAAGTGAGAGTAATGGAATGTGATTTTTGTTTTACTTCTTTTTATAATTTCATTTTAATTGTGTTCTTTTTAATTGTGTTAGTAGAATGAAAAAAAAAAAAAAGCTGAGTCATGTCCTTGATGGCCTATTATCAAAAGCTTAGAAAGATCAGTTTGGTAGTTAATTTTAAATGGTAAATTGTTTTCCAGTGGGGAGAAAAATGCAGATGAAATAACCAAATGGTTCTCGAAAAATAATTGCATATTGTGCTTATATTGTTGCAATATTGTATCGAGACCACAAGAACCATTTTGTCAAAACATCTGCACAAGAGAATTTTTTATATACTACTTGTTTTTATTTCAAGTGTTTTATAGTGGCTTCAGTCAAATCAATTGTATGTCAGGAACAATTTCTGAATGAATACCAGCACTATTATATTATGTACATATTGTAAATTCTGCATCTACTTATGCTTCTAAACTGAATGTCAGCATTTCTTTCCTGAGATACACTAAGACAGAGAAGAAGAACACCTTCTCTTTCTTATTTATTATTATTATTATTATTAGAAGTGTAACTGTCACATGTATACATGTATATAAACCTACAGTCTGTGAATACGTATACCAGCTACATTTTATTGGATATAATATAATGTCACCCCTTCCTTTTCTTTTCTTTACAGCTTTTCTTTTTATCCTCTGTCATTTACTGGGAAGAATTTGTGAAATTGGCCATTGTTTTGCCTAGAGCTATCCCCAGGTTTGTGTGTGGTAGTGTGAAACTTAACAAACTATCAGAATGTAAATAGCTACATAGCTGTGATGGTTCTAGCCTGCAGCCTGTTTATCAATCTTCAGCACTCTCCGAAAGGTTGGGGGGAGGGGGGGGGGAGCTTTATTAAGGATGTAGCTGCAAAGGTATTGTAGATTTTTGGAAATATACATTTTTTTGCACTGGCTTTGAACGTACAGCTTGCAGTGTGTACTGGTTTCTCCTGTCTTTTGTGTTGCAACAATAACTAAATCTGATGAACTCTAGATAAGAGGGGAGCATTGATTTTTTGTTCAATTTACAAGTTTGTACAATGTTTATGAAAATGAATATATGCAGAGTGAAGTTCTGCCTACCTGTTCAACACAGAAATGCTAGATGTTTCTTTTTTTTTATGTGAGGTCTTGCAAGAAAACAAGGGCAGAAAGAAACTAGCCCGCACTGTCATTATTGAGATACTGAGATATGCATGGTTGGCAGTGTTCCTATAACTAATTAGTTGATGATTCAAAAAAGAAAAGAAAAAAAGATGGGCGCTTGTGGTTCTTTATTCCCAGCTTTCTGTTCATCTTTGTAATATTCCCATTCAGTTCCACAGATTTGAAATTTCTCAACAAATTTTCTCTTTTTTTTTTTTTTTTTTTGCGTTCTTTGTCCTCTTGCAAGAATATGAATTTGATTTTGATGCTTCTACTGTCTTTCACTATTTTCTTGTCAACGCTCAGCATTCTGTTTTTGTTGGATGAGAACAGATGGATTGTTATTTATATTTCTATAAAAGAATGAAATCATTGTTTCTTCCACTGGCACTGATATAGAGGAGAAATGTGCTATAATCATGGCTAGCAAATGAATTGAGCAAAGAGCTGTTGATACTAAATTTGACATAGAAATTCTTGGAAAATTGAAGTTGGCAGTCCTAGATTATGTTGTAATTTATATAATATAAATCCATCCTGGCAAGGTATATTGTTATTATTTAACTGAAAACACTTTCTTTGGTTTGTAGTTCATGTTTGTTAGTTTAAGGCTTGTGTAGTGTGTGAATATTTTCTCTGCTCAAGAAAGTATATTTATTATGGACATTTCAAAAACCACAGTCCACTGAACTGAGATGGGTCTGGAAAGGAATGAAACATATTGTCTGTTCTATTCTATTATTCTAACACACTATTGAAACTATGATAGAGAGGGCACTGGCACTGTGTCATTCTTGATTTATACTTGTCATGTTTTATCTTGACGCATTTAGCTGTAACTATAGTTAATCCACATTCCATCTATTCAGGAACCATAGCATTGTAGTATCGTTTTACTTTTCATTCAAAGCAAATTAGACAAGAAATTCTTTGTGCAGTTGCTTTTTGTATTTTGTTTCATGTGTTGTAAAAGTTGACATTTCCCAGTGTTTTCCGTTGCAGTTGTCTAAAATAGTCGGTGGTGAAATTGGGAACAAAAGGACCAGAGAAAATGGAAAAATTCAATAAATAATGACATTATCAACAGTTCATGCATAGCCAGATACATGTATCAGTCTTTGGTGAATTTTATTCCACAAATCATCCCTGTAAATTTCTAAACGCGTAAGTCCGCAGAGGCAATTTTACAGGAGAGACAAAAAACTTAGTAAATCGAAATGGAATAATGAATCGCAAGTTTAGATCACGTGACAAAAAGTGTAATTTTAATTGGTTCCATGGATTTGATATTTATAGAAGAGATGGGGGAAACAATTTTAGTTTAATATGGCCAAAAAACATCATGACCCAATTCTCTGGACTTCCGCGTTTAGAGATTTACAGGGGCGAAATGATTTTTTTTTTGGTGAATTATTCTTTATTTTGTTGTACATTTTAGCTGTCATATTTACCAATTTTTGTGACATTTTACTCAGTTATGTAACTTAATTTGAAAGATTTTTGAAATTTCAAGCCTGAGTCGCAGTGAAACCGCAGTACATATGAAGGTACATGTCATTGTGTAAGGAAAAAAAAAGCTGTGTTAGCATTCTATTAACTCTATATTATAGGCAGAACGTATTCTTCCCATAAGTTCTTGATCTTTGGATGGCAATGGGTGATGGAAGTGATCTCAGCTTAGCTGGATGAAACTAAATGTTTAGAGGAAACTCTACCATTTAGTCTTTATGATGTCGTTGCTGGGGGACCAGTCCATGTCAGAGTGGCTCCCATCAGTGAGGACTGATGACCATATCAGAAAGTGAAGATCTGGAAGAAACATATCATCACCTTGAATGAAGTGACCTGTAGAGTGAAGGACAAGTTTTGAAGGCTGATCTTTTCACATTGTATTGCCCAGTAATGACTACATGCTGTAAAAGATTTAACTACAATCTGAATACCAGAATAAAAATTGTGTAGTAATCTAAGAGTTTGTAACATTTCCTCAATTAACACACATCTCAGAGCTTGTGCATATAAATGTATTTCTTATGTAACTATAATGAACAATTTGTCAATAATGAAGCTCAGATATTTCATTCAGAAGAGGTTCTACACTTTTAAGTCCATCACTGGCTCCAAGTATTTCCTGGTCAGCGGACACGATGGCAATTGCACAGTTAACTTGCTATCGTTATTTTGCCAGTTTGGCTTTGAGACTGGTGAGTCGGTGCAGTACCACATATTCCTCCCTTTTGGAATGAAAGTCTATTTTAATCTCTTCAGAAAGATTTGTTTTATGTTAATGTAATAACTGACTGGTGAATACTTAATTGATCTTTTATTTTTGCTCATTCATGTCTTCTCTTCATTGTACTAATAATATAACCACACTGGGCTCGTATTTTTCACTTATTATTTTTATGGGAAAGGACAGTGTGAAAACGAAAGTCATAAATTTCATAGATTCTCTATTCTAAACTCATAGATATTCTGCATATGTGTTTATATGTCATTTTATTTCAAAAAGCTACAACGCATTTTAATTTGAGCCTGGTCTTGTGCCCCTTATCAGTCTGGAAAGTGTGTCAAAGCAAAGGCAAGGGTCAACTCACTTGAACTAGATCTAGTCCTTGAGAGAAGTTGTAAGATAACAAAAAATAGGTGGTGGGGGAGGAGGAGGATCATACCTTGAAAGAAATTAATAGTCTTGTCCCATAAATTGGTCTCTCTGAGTTCTGAAATATACACTGAGCGGGTCTGGAGAAGGACCCGTTCACTTTTGGTTCAACTAGTGTTTGGGCTAACCCACTTCAATTATGCTGGGAGGGTATTCAGGTATAACATATACAGTGTGGTCCACTATAAGTCATTTTGCCTAAAGTGAATTCTTTGCTTTGAAGTTCTCTTGGCAGTCCTTTTTTGTTTTCTTTATAGCTTTCTATTTGTTTAATGTCAACTTTTTTATTATTGAAGTCAACATTTTTGTTCATTTTTTTTTTTTTTTTTTGTCCCAAGGGGTTGACTTTAGCTAAACTTGACTGCAAGGTTATAATACTGTATTGAGTGTAGGATGCAGATGTGGGTATTTGCTTTCTATAATTATAGAAAGGAAAACAATATGCATGAGTGCCATTATTGAGACTGAAATAGACCTGCCTGTAGATGTGCTCAGTGCCCCCCCCCCTCCCCCCACCTTTCTCCTCCACTGTCCCCTTTTTCATCTCCTCCCCCTTCCTCTACTGCTACTCTACATTATATATTAGCCTTTAATTTTATCAGCCACTGGTGAGATGTAATTTTCAGATTAGCGGTAACACTAGTGAAACCATTGATCACTAAATCCACAGCTAAAGTTCAGAGTGTTTATCAGTCTGAAGTTTTCTTGAAAGAAGAGTGGATATAACTATAAGGTCCTTTTGTGTATACATGTATTTATGTATGAATTGTTGTTTGCTGCTTTTGTACGATTTTTTTTTTACATTTTTTTTTATCACACATTATATTATTATTTATTATATATTAATCAAATCAGTGTCATTGTTTGTCATATGCCTGCAGTCCGAAGTCTTCGGATTGTAACAAACTAACATATAATGCAATTGCCCATTTTCCCTTACGTGAAATGGGAGATTATAATCCTACAAAATTTAACATATGTGTAGTCTATGTGAAGTATTACCATTTTATTGACAATGGGTATTTCGAACTATTTGGCAGATCAGGGCTGCACCACCGAAGCAGCCATCAACCTGTCTTTTCACTAACTTTGTTTTCTATTCCATACAATGTTTTTAAAAACCATTCAGGATTTTTTATTTCTTTTGTGAAACCCTCAGTTGTACAAGTTACTTTTTTCTTTAACATTTATTTCTTCTTCTTCTTCTTCTTCATATTTTTTAAAATGTAGTATTGCATGTATTTTAGTTTTGTTCTAACATCATACATGCATGTGATACGCTGAACATTTATAAACCAGTATTTGCATGTTCAACGTTGTAGACTCTAATTGGCTAGATGCTAGAAAATGCTACTATTATGTAACCAGTAACGTGTGGCATTTTCTTCATTGGGTATCAACATCTGGAAACCGTCACCGGATAATATATATAATAATTATGCTCCCCTATTTATATGGGACAGCGCAAATGGAATTCATTCACAATGTAACCATACATTTTTATGGGTTTTTTTTTTAAATCTTAAATTTGTTAATTTTGTCTGCCTTTCAAGCAAGCAACTCCCCCTCCCCTTCCCTTCCAGTATTCATTTCCTCCACCGTTACTTTTTTGTTCTGTTGTTTTTTTTAATGTATGTACATCAACATGTATTTTTTTGGTTATTTTGTTTTTTTTACACTCGAGGAAGGCTCTGCATGTGGACACCAATAAAATCAGTCGACCCAAAAAGTTCACGACTTTTAGTCATGTTTACATTGTCTGTCTAGTATTGTCTCATACACATGTAGTCTGTTTGTCTCTTACTTGTCTTACTTACTGGCCCTTTCTGTTTTTTTCTTTCTTTCATTCTTTTTTCTTTGTCCCTTTCTCTGTCTTCATTTCTTTCCATTTCTTTTTATCCTCTATAATCTGTCTATCCATCCATCCATCTTCTGTCTGTCTGTCTATCTATCTGTCTATCTATCTATCTATCTATCTATCTATCTATTTATCTGTCTGTCTATCTATCTATCTATCTATCTGTCTGTCTGTCTATCTATCTATCTATCTATCTATCTGTCTGTCTGTCTGTCTAT
>JBCEWB010868461.1:0-15913 GCA_039654565.1 Peronia peronii
CTATCTATCTATCTATCTATCTATCTATCTATCTATCTATCTATCTATCTATCTATCTATCTCTCTAGCTATCTATCTATCTATCTATCTATCTATCTATCTACCTATCTACCTATCTATCTATCTATCTATCTATCTATCTTTTTATCTATCTGTCCATCCTTTTACCTATCTATCGATCGATCCTCTGTCTATCTGTCTGTCTATCTGTCTATCCGCCATCTATCTTCCTGTCTATCTATATTAATATATATTCTAAGAATATCTATGTAGGGAAACAATGGTTTCTATGTCTGCAACTTATCAATCAATCCACTGATGCTTTCATATCCAGCCACATGTAGCCTATATCCTTTGATCCATCCATTCCACCGGATCAAACTTTGCTTTATCAAAAACTACATTACATTGCTTTTTTTTTATACTTCTTGTCTTCAGAAGTGATTTGCGGGAGGTGATTTGTGCTCACTGAGATAATGACCTCTTACAAACAAAATTGTGTACAAGGTATGCACAACCGAAAGGAACAATTTCTAAATGCAAGGGAAGTAACTCTTAATCCTGCTGTAATATCACGTCAATGAAATGCCCATGTCTGGAAGTTCTCTCCCTTGCCCCGTGTTGTGCAGCTGGGTATCATATTGATATACATGTAGTTCAAGCAGAGGTTACCCTTAGTTGTTATTTTTGTTGAAATCTGTGCACGATCTTGAGGCCACCATTTCACATGTTTTGGAAAATTAAGTATAAGAAAGAGAGAAATTTAGAAAATAAAAAAGAAAGGTAAAGAATACGAAAAAGAGAGAAAGAAAGAATGAAAGAAAGAATGAAAGAAAGAAAGAAAGAAAGAAAGAAAGAAAGAAAGAAAGAAAGAAAGAAAGAAAGAAAAAAGAAACAAAGAAAGAAAATGAAAAAGAGACAAAAAGAGAAAAAAAAAATTGGAAAACAAACAAAAAGAGAGCAAGAAAAAGGAGAGAATGAAGAAATAAAGAAACAAACAAACAAACAAAGTAACAAAGAAAGAAAATGAAAAAGAAAGAGGCAAAAAAGAGAAAAAAGACAAAAAATTTGAAGAACAAAAAAAAAGAACAAGAGAGAGAGCAAAGAAAAAGGAAGAAAGAAAGAAGAAGGAGGAACAAAAGATAAACAGAAAGGTAGATGGAAAGGATACCGTACAAACACTAAAGATATTAGGAAACTTTTGATTAAATGAATGTGAATATCCATATTTTTTCAAACATATTTCATACCATAGTATTAGTATTCTTAGTGGTGTGAACCAATTCCGTGTGAAAAATAAGTGACATTTCTTTCATTGTGAGTATGAATGAGGCTAACATTGTACTAGTCACTGAGTATGACAAGATTGTTCCAGGATGATCCAGTCCTGTCAGTGTCACATACTGTGCTGTCCCACAAAGCTGCATATAATAACGCATATAACGGTACAGCACAAGGACAGGACAGCCCAACCCTTTGGGTAAATGTTCACGACAGACACATCATATTAATTTGTCTTAGCGAAGAAGGAAATTAAACACATTGTACAAGAGCACTATGTAGTCACAGCAGTCTGTTACACATAGTTCTATGGTGTGCAAGAGAATGTGTAATGTTATAGTGTTCGTTCCTCACCCCCATGCTATTGTGGATCTAATTTGTCCTGGAGTGGGATAAGATAACATAAAATTTAATTGTCCTCAGAAGGAAATTCATTCACAATTGATGACATAATGTATATTATGTAAGATACATTCACACTTACATGGAACAAAACTACATGTATCACGCATACATCAGAACAAGGCAGACTCAAGGAACATTTTCTCTTGATAAGCTCAGCGCTGACGGCAGAGGTAAATTTCTCTAACACTCACGATTAGTTCTTATAAATGCCCAGTTCTTTCAGAATACACTGTTTTTCAATTGTGACTGTAAAGTGGGTGCATAAAGGATGACTTGATTTCTCACTGCCACAAAGAAATAACTCTTTGGATTGGGACAGTTTTCTCCCGATAATATTGTGGCCGCACAGAATTTCTTAAGACAGTTCTGTCCCAACTCGCTAATACAGTAGGCTTCTCTGTACAGGTCATAGTGGACAAATGTCACAGTGTGGTTAGCCTAAGGTAAATACATGTAAGTGAATCTTTTACTGAATGATGATTTGCTATCAAACTGTCTTGGGTCTTTATTTTTCCTGCTACAAGTATCAAAAGCATATTTACAGTATCTATGGACATCCGTTCCTTCGTCCATCTGTCATCGTATGAACGAAAATTTAGGGAATATTTTATCGCACTATGATAGAAATAGATCTAGCTGGACTTGAAAAGATGTTTAGAAATTGAAATTCTACTGCTGAAATCAGGGCGAGTCTTTGCCATCTCACATCTGCCTATCATCCCGAGGTTCATATCACTAAAGGAAAGTACACCTGGGAGCAACTCAAAAAAGCAAATCACTTTTATCATACTGTGAGTAGACTTGCTGATCTACATTTCTACTGATCCACAGTTCACATATATTATGCAAGTGCTAGACTATTACCCCAGACTATTACATCCCGCTATATTCCTTTGGTTTGCAAAAAACCTGATGAACCACTGCATCCCGCTGTCCCTATCAAAGTGCAAAAAGAAAAGCCAAAGTTTGCTCTGGCATTCTAGTCTCTTCATCAATGATATCACTGACAAAGATCAACCATGATGTGGATCAGATTTCAAGGTACATGTACATGTATGTTGAATCAATTTGCGAAAGCAACATTTTGGTAAAATGACTCTGTTGTATTTTTTTACACTAGAGACTAATTAATAAATGTGCATTACAATAATAACTCACAAATAACTCACTCATAATTTCATGGTTCACCATAGTAAATCCAATGGCAACAAATCACAATAGCAAAACAAACTTCAACAAAAATCAAAGCAGCAAAAGGGAAAATAGGTGGAAATTTTCTTGTCAACATTTTTATTTTAGACATAATAGGATTACAAAAACACACTTTTGATTACACGTATCGTCATGAATCATCTTCTTCCTCTTCCTCATCATCATCATCATCATCACCATCATCATCCATATCATTAACTTCATCCTCCTCTTCATCATCACCTTTCACCAGGTTGGGAATGGCAGCTTCAGCATCACTTCCTTCATCTTCATCATCGTCTTTTTTGGCTGAAAATGAAGATACAAGAACAAGAGGCATTAATTTTAAGATACTCTATTTGGCAACATATAGACCCAATGAAACCAATGGCCATGAGACAGTGCCATAAAAATTGATAAAACACTGACACGACGAGGTGAATCAGGCAAACTGAGACAATCTGAGAAATCGCCATTTTTTTCAGCAGTGAATGATTTTCACTGTAAACTTGTTGTTTTCACAAAAGCCATCTATGTTTGTTTAAAAATGTATATATCAGGGTTAAATGTCCTAAAATACCCTGAGTAAAAGTTAAAATAACTGTGATTCAGTGACATGACCTAAATGAGGATTAATAAGGATTAACAATGCTGATTGGCTTTCATGCTGTACCAATAGCTAAAAAATTGACCAGCGCCTGATTTCATTGTGTCATATCTTAAGTAGAAAACATGAAAAAAAAGAGAAAAAAAAAAGGAAGCCGGACAGGTTCAGTTGCATTACTCCCAACTTAAATTGAAATGCAGATACTTATTTTCTTCATAAGCTTTCACATAATATACACATATTTCTTTCTTTTTTTCTCACATCTTGACTGATCTCAATTCATTTCTGCAGCCACCCACTTCAAACATGTTAGTTGTTATCTCTGGGGAAATACATGTAGATCTACGGTGGACATTGGGCAAGTGTTTTGGAAAACTTTTAAAAACTTTCCTAAAAGCAGATATAGCTTTCAGTACTTCTCAACATTTGAAAAATTCATATCAACCAGAGGTGACTTCTACTGAACTCAAATGAACCTTGACGTAGATGACAATGATAATTTAATGGTAACCATCTCATTTCAGAATTTAACATTTCATCATGTACCTAGTTTTCCCAGAGTTCTATGTCTGAGGTTATGAATCACATGTAGGAAAGGAAGATTGAGAGCTTTGTCTTTAGTATTAGCATGCTATGAATTGCATCATCACAAGATAATGTATTTTATGAAATGTGGGTGGATGGGCAAATGGCTGGATGGATGAACAGATGAATAGATGGATGAATAAATGCATGGATGAATGGAGGGACAAATGGAACAAATCGATAGCAATCTTCATTGTTACTTCTCACTAGAAAATTATTGTTTTATTTATCAGATTCAGTTTCTGTCATACTTACGTTTTACTTTGACTCTGTCAGGCACAATGGGCTCTGGTCTGTCATCAAAGGTCTTCCATTTGCCGGTATTGCTCCACACACCCTCAATGGTGATGTGAAAGTTGGACATCTGATGCCCAAATAGTTTCTGGAGATGGCAAACATAGGAAAGATTGGCGGTTACGGGAAATTATGGAATGGCTAGACTCGGTTAGTTACTACAGAAATATCCGACAGTGATGGAACATCTACTACCTAAAAAGCTGTTGAGATGGCTGCATGACAAAATCTGATTGAACAACTAGAAACTACACTAACATATATGGCACCATAACTCAGTCTAGCATGGATGGATGGATGGATGGATGGATAGATGGATGGATGGATGGATGGATGGATGGATGGATGGATGGATGGATGGACGGATGAATGGATGGATGGATGAATGAATGGATGGATGGATGGATGGATGGATGGATGGATGGATGGATAACATTGTATGCCCCATTTACCATTAGTCTGTACCTTAAAAGGCAGATAAATAATCAAAAACATATTTTTAAGTAAAAAGGCAGTTTTTTTTTAAACAATTGACACATATTATCACGTAGTATTCCTTCAAACTATAAAGTTTATATTACTTTCATTTAGACAGGATAAAGTTGCTCATATGAATGACTTGGCCATAGCCCTGGCAAAAGGTTTTGTTTCCCAGACTGTTAAGCCGCGATGCGAGTGAAAAGCCAGAAACTGTAAAAATGGTTAATTTCAATCTTTTTGAGGGTTACATTAGCCAACCACATCCCTACAGACATGAAACAAAACAGAGATTACTGATATTGCATAATCAATGGTGACCATGCTTGATTTCAAGAACAAAACATGCAATTTCATAATTTCAAAATCTCAAAAAGTTTGGGAGATATTTTGAAAATTCTTTTGCATATTGAATGGAAGTGCATGCGGTGTCTAATGATCTATTTTGCATGTCAGTATTGGTCTAGGTTTCTGTGTTATTTTCATAAATCAAAGGAATCATTTTTTATTACAGATTTTGGCTTATAACATATGCAAAATTCATATTTGAGACTTTAAAAGTACTTTACTGGATAGACTAACATCAGAACTGATATGTGTAAATTGTTGGTGGATCTATCTGTTATTATTTCTGTGATTTTGATATCATACATGAAAGAACAAATTTCAATTTTTTAAAATTGCTACCAAGGTCATGTCTGATATCTAAGATGGTTCAAAAACCTTTAAACTACACCCTTGGTTTATAGTTCATTCAATCCATGAATAATTCTTGAAAGTAAGAATATTGAATATCATAAATGAATAAAATCTATGGATGCCAAAATTTGACCCAAATTTTTTTCTCATCCGTGTCCCCCTTTAAAGTAAGATAATCATTCAAAAGAAAAATCAATTTTAAAACAACTATGATTGAACAAAGAAGGTGCCAAAAAATGTGGAATGGCACTGATGTCAGTGGTGTTGTGGCCTAGGCCAGACTCAGAATCAAAAGTCTGAGTGTAAATCCTGAGAGGTTTGCACATTTTGTCCTTGGGAAAGACAATTTACATTTCCTGATTTAATCCAAGCTAAAATGGATAGTCAACACTGTGACAAAAATTTGAGCACCTAACAGGCCATCATCTTGTATGCGTCCCAGGATGCACGGACCATTTGAAAGAACCTCTGTAAGGTTAGATGGGATAATAGCAGATTGTAACGTCCCTGTAGACTATATTGTTTGAGGAAATGAGCACTATAGAATAGATTTGTTCTGATCAAGCAAAAGGCTGGAAATCCCCACATCTATTCTTAGCAGGGGATGCAAACACTCCAAACTGGTCACAAGTTCACATTTCGGTTTGGCTCTGTTACGGTGGGTAGGACATGTATGACTAAAATTCTTCACTGTGAGCCTAGATGCCCTCCTAATAATAATAGTTGTGAGAAGTGTTAATAATTTAATGATGTAGAAAAAAGCCTAATGTACTCCCGGGGTCGGGTTTTTTCTGGCACCTTTCTATTCAACTAATCTTGTGAGATTTATGAGATTTATGCCTAACACACATAAGTGAGTGTTCTATTTTTAGCAAGATGTACAAATGCTTCACCAGGAATTTCCAGGTCTGTGCTTTGTCAACTATGAACTATTCCTTTCTATTATCATTATTTTTATTCTTATCTATAAATAACAAGGACGAAATAGAAAGAAGATGAAAAGCGGAGAGAGAGAGAACAATAAAACTAGCATATAAACTGAGGGGGAAAAATCTGGAAGAGTAACACCCACTTACCAATATTCTACATTGCTCTGGATTCAAAACTTGTCCTTTCTCACAAACTGGGTGCTCTTTCAACAAATGAATAACTCCTATGGATAGAAAAAATAGAAAAAACTCAAGAAAAGGAAAAAAAAAAAAAAAAATCGTAAAAAAACAACCAAAAAAAAATTAAAAAATGACTGTGCATATCCCTGACAATATGTAAGATAAAAAAATATTTTGTTGGACACTTAAAATCTTAACTACACAAAATAGGTCTGGGCATTACTCAAGTAATTCCTTGACTATCATGAACACTTCCACAGCACACGTCTAAGGATCGTAAATTTATTGTTGTAAAATGTAAGAGGGTCAAAAGCAAGAAAAGGTGATAGGAAAAGAATGATGTAAGGTGAGACAGATAGTGCTGAAGAATGGGGTTTGTCATGGGATCAGACACCTGTGTAATCAAAGAATAGTGTTAGATACTAATCCCACTTCCATAAACATTTGCCCAGATGTAATAAACTTTATATCACTATTTTACTTCTACTGTTAGCCAAAATTGCTGTTGAACCTGGGAAATTATATAAGTTTCCATCTTTGAAATGATCAGTTAAAATTATGCAACCAATTTCAGTCCAATTCAGCAGAAATTGCGTATGTGAAGCATCATGCACACTATGTTTGTTCAAATTTCACTCAGTTCCTTTGAGGCAATTTGAAAACCAACTGGATCCAAAAGATTATAAAGCTGTTGATTTTTTCAACACTTTGGTGCACAATAGCTCTGAGACACCCTATGCTCTCACCTTTTTTAAGCTGTGTGGGTAGACCTAACTGTCTCAGCTGTGGCTCTAGTGAATGTGAGAACTCAGGCAAGGGACCCTCCTCCAGGATAACAGTCTGTGTGGCAATGCTGCCAGAGCGAGCATAGTCAGGGATGTACAGTTCATCAAAGTACCTGGGTGAGAAAAGTCACAAACACTCGTGTTAGTCCTGGCCTACATGTCATCGCCCCAGAATTAAATTGTCCTATATACAACATAACACTGTTGTAGTTAGGACAACTGAACTCTGGGGTGACGATGTGTTAAGGAGCCAATTGGGTGAAAAACTCATTCTTTGGATTTTGCATTTCTGAATCAATTTCCATATAACACACTTACACAGTCAGTATCAGGGTACTTGTCCTGCAATACTTTTAGGTAGAAAGAGCCATTTTTTTAACACAAACAAATAGGGTAACTTCATTATAGACATCTGGATATTCCAACAGTTTGTTTAACACTTTCAGAGTCAATAAATGGCCATTTGATATACAGAAGCACATCCAGGGAAATGTTCTGACAATAACTGTACTAGTCATCAAAGAACTTGTGTACAGAAATTCATCCACAGAATTGCATTTTTTCTTTGGTGAAGAAGGCATGCTTCACTAATAAAGTTGAACAAAAGAAAAATTGCTAAGATTATTAAAATACAGAGGCAGAAAAACAGGAATCCTAATACACCTTTCTTATATGTGGAAATGGAATTCATTTATTCTCCTACTGAAACAGAATATCTCTGAAGTACCAATACCAATCAAATGCAAATTAACAGAAATTTTTAAAAATTGACATAAATTTTAGTAAGAAGACATTTCAGGCCATTACTGCATTACTGTTGGAGCAAATAAAAGAGCTATATATTCCACAACAGATACAATATAACAAGAGAAACTACAATTATAATTGCAAGCAAACAAATGACAGTTTCATCAGCTGCCAGATATGAAAGAACATTTTTCTGAAATAAATGAGAAACAGCTGTAAAAGAAAAAATGTACAATAAAAACCATGACATTCACATCATGACAGGAAAAAAAACAAGTAAAAAAAAATGATGCAAAGGTACTACTTGTATCAGCTGACAACAACAAACAAAAAAGTGCAAACTAAGCTAATCATACGGAATTTTACTTGTTCTTCAGACTGGACTACTTTCTACAAGACTGTCTTTTATTGTGGCCCATATCTTTTTCAACATCTACCATCACAGTTTACACTTTACAAATTATCACATCTTTCTATACTGCTTTTTTTTTTAAATATTTTTTTACAAGTTTAGTCACCAGTCTTCAATTTACACTCCAATGTACTCCATATGGAAGTTTGGTAGCCTGGCATCATGATATCACTTACTGATAGGACTTGGAGTGAATGTGTAAGAAAGATTCTGCGTGGTCAATCTTGATCAAACCTGAGATCACAGACTAGACATGATAACACCCAACGTGAATGAAACAATCACAAACATCAAATTATCTTCACCACAACACCAAAACCCAAGTCATTTTTAGTGGTTCTGAGAAACTTGGCAAACTCATTTTGCTCAATAAAAAGGCATGATTTAGATGAACTAAATAAAACAGAAATAACTACAATGTCTGCCTATTTCCTGTTGAAGATGAGCTTTAGGAATTTTCAAGAATAATCTATGGTCCACATATAGACTGTCTTGCACAGTAACAACCCTCTCTCCTCCCGACCCCCCCCCCCACCCTCTTCACCACCAAATGACTTGGGGAAATGAAACTTGATATCTCACTTTAGTACTTCTTTCTCTCCAGAATTTGTGAACAGCAGACCTGTCTGTCCCTGTAACTGCTTGGTCAGTTTGTGAAGATTTTCTCTGTATTCCTCATCTGCCGTCCTTCCCAGGGCCAACTGCATCACTTTGTTTTTACCAAAGAAAAATCTGAGGAGGCAAAATCTGAACAGTGAAATATCTGAAATGGGTGTCAGGGAAGCAACGTCATGAAAAGTCTGAGTGCAATCTAATAAATGTAACTAAAAGGTTAGGATATATTGTACTAATCTGATAATAAATCATTAAAAAGATAACCATAATTGCCTTCTTTGTTTTGAATTTGTGTGGGTTTCTTCCTGCTACAAACAATATCTGACCTATAAAAAATTTCATTTACAGTAATCTTTCACTCTCTGACCCTTGGTTTCATATAAGGGTCAATGCATGCTAAACTGTATCAATACTAAACGCTTACAAACAATATAACTCCAGTCTAGTGTGAATTTTATATTTCTAAACACTTCGTATAACAAACTTTCACTTTGTCAACAAACCTGCTATGGTTCCATTCTTGGCGGATTTCCTTCAACTGTACATTCCTCATATTATGAACAGAAAATGTGAAAATGCGAGCATAACTGTCTGCTGTTTCTCTTATCTGAGGATGCATTTAAATTCATACATAAACCTCTGTCAGCAACTCCATGTCAAGAAAACATACTGTCTAATACATCAGTTTTTGATGTTAAAGTATTAACTAGCCATAAAGCTAAAACAAAGCCAGCAATAGATATTTACACACCATCCAAACAGTAATAATCTTGTCTTATAAGTTGCCATTTGTCCTGACTGTCTTCTTTGCTAGCATGAAAACATTTGTAAACGAGAGCTAATCTAGTGAGAAATAATCATTGCCATTGCTCAAGTAACTATTACACATGAAACTATATGATGTGAGTGAAATTTTGAAACACTGCTGAATGTGAGCACAGCATTGAGATATTCATAATAGCTGTAAATGTGTAATAAAATGTCCATCAGCAAAGTTGTACGCCCAGCTTTAAATCTTTAAAATCAGCAACTGTATATTCTTCTATCAATTGAGCAAGTTGTACCAAATACATTTAAAAATATCTTTCAAAGAAAACAGTTTCAGAAAGAAGTGCACAAAGTATGACAGTAAGTTGAGAGAAAAATTAGGCTCCTGACATCAGCCCAAGTGATAGTAACATTGACTGTACCTTCTCTATGAGTTTCTGTTTGAGTTCAAGACCCTTCTTTCTGGTTTGTGTAAGGGATACTGAAATGAAAACATGTACATGTATACAATCAAGTGCTACAATAAAGATTCAAAAGTATTAATACATATGACAAACTGTTTACAATTTAATGTGGTGTTGAGAAGAGAAACACATTCTGAGGTGGTGGGTTAGGTATTCAACTTATTAAAGATGAATTTTTTTTAAAAAGAAAGAGAGTGGAGGACATGGACACAGGAATCGATAACACTGATAAAAACTTTTTTATACAATAGACCTAGTGCATCAACATCGCCACAATAATAAGGAGTATACTAGATCTATAACAATAATTGTGGTGTTCATCTTCTGGAACAGTTTCAAGGTGTATCATTCTGAAATTTTTCTTTGTCACTGACAATAAGCTTGAATGCTTTGATATCGAAGCAGACTTTTAACTGTTTCACTGTTAATTATTACTAAGTTAATTTTGTAGTTCCGTGCTAGATTGTGTCGATATGGCCAGTCTCACCCGCTCAGCCCACGGCTATCTTACATCTTCACTCAGTCCTGCGTACTGTGCACAAACCAACCATCTTCTACTTTCCAACAAAAGCAAACTGAAGTATTGAATGTTACTAAATCTTAGATGAAGAAACAGATCATAAATTATAGATCTATGCCTGACTTGGATTCTCATCACACCCTATTGCTATCTTATCTACCAATCATCAGTTTGTAGGGTCTACCAAAAGATTTGCAGTAATGATGTGAACATTGAATCAAAGGGTGGTTTGTAGTGAGCTGAGCGTGGAGGATGCATATGAGATGCGACACGATGAAATCAGGCGCTCGTCAGATTTTGAGCATATGGAGTTATTGGTATACTGCTAAGGTTATTCATTTCCCTTTCTGTGTGTGAAAAGATTTTTTCTCTACCTTAAGTAGAAGTTGAGATATTGGCAATCAAAGACAGTGGAGGTGACCTGTTGTTGCAACTAAAGTTAGTGAGAAAAGTTAGTGACGGATGATTTTTGTTAATCCTTATCAATCCTTATTAGGCCATGCTACTAAATTACAATTTTTGGGGTTTTTACTCAGTCTATTTCAGCAAATTAAACTCTGAAATGTATTTTTAGATTGATATAGATGGGTTCTGTGAAGAAAAAAAAAATGCGTTAAAAATTCAATCACTATAGAAAAACAGGTGATTTCTCCGGTCGCCTTAGTTTGACGAGCGCCTGATTTCATCATGTCGCATCTCATATCGCACCTTTTCGATCACATGAGAGAGAGAGACTGATTTAGTGGACATACTTCATGCTATGGGCAGCCATGAAACAGTTAAGTGCAGCAGCTCAATCTAATTTAAGAGTTCAAATTCTGTGTACAAGTTACTGCATCATACAATCATAACCTTTCATGGCAATTTTTTGACTGTAACTCAAATTGCTATTACAGTTAGATCTACTTCTGTCTAGTTGGAGATTCAAATCTAGATTATCTAGACCTATTCTAGTCTTTATCTCTAGATCCTGAGTCTACGCACTATCTTGTAAGTGTGGTCCCTGTCTGTTTCTACTTGGGAAGTCGCAAAAACAGTACATATCGATTACTGTATTCCAATTAAACTTTTTAAATGATGTAAAATTATTGTCAATAGGATTATGACTGTGTTGGTGTTGTCTGAGTGTTTCAAATGGCAAATGAACTGTTTGGGTTGATTATTCATTGCTGTTGTGCTCTTTACTTTAAAGTTACGGTTAGGTTAGGGGTCGGATAGGGTTAGGCTTGGGGTACATTCTATATAAGCTTAAATTTGCAAGCACAATCATGCAGTAATTGACATAGTATAATTTTCGCGAATTCCGTAGTAGAAACAGACCAGGACTACACTTAGAAGGAAGTGCCTAGATCTAGATCTAAATTCTCTGACCTAAAATCTAGTCTAAATTCTAGATCTAGTTCTAGATCTAGATCTCTAGGTCTTGATCCCATCAATTATTCAATGCCATCATTCAGATACCCACGCCCAAACAATTCATAGTTAACTAGATCCACTGACTGTGCCTGATTCAGACAAATCTACAATCTGTACCTCTTTTATCTCTTTTCGATTTCGGCATACTTTCTGATACTTCTGAGCAGCACAGGCTGGTCTGATAATTTGTAGTGGGATTAGTAGAGCCCAGTCCACATGAGACAAGCAACGTTTTTTTTTTACCACAATAACAGCACGTGTAACAACTATAAATAAACAGCAAACCGGAAGTTAAGTCAGGATGGTGTGGCACCGGAAACAGCCAAGGTTTCTCCAGAAACAGAAACTAAGCATTTACTTCTGGAACGCAAAGCACATCTGCACAAACCACACTTTAGCCTGATATATCACATTTTCACTAATCCTGACTTAATTCAATAGAATTGAATTTAATATTTAATATTAAATAAAGGAACTCATTATGAGTTGTGAAATTTCGTTAAATAAGAAAAATAGAAGATAAAAATTATACATGAGGGATGTATCATTTCAAACATTACTTCTATTTTGCCTCCCTAATCGGATTGGTCTCTTTGCCTGTAAGTACTCTCATTGAATACATTAATAAACAACGTGAACATTAGGCCAGGGTGGCTGTTGTGGGTGTCTTATTGTGCATGGATATAATACAATGTTTTGGTAGGCCCTACCATTACTTTAAAAGGGGGAGGTCCTGCAATATGGTTTTTGCTTTAAAAAAATCGATTCTGGGTTCTTGTTTTCTATTAAAGGTTTGCCTTTTCTAAATATAAAATTAGTATTGAAAAGTGTCTCACGAGCAATTAACGGATGTCCCGGCCTAATGTCAACCAGGATTGGCTCTCTCTGGTTGTTGTTGCAGTGGTAGATTATCTTTATTGGAATAGACAGAGGCAGAGACGTATAAAATACTTGATTATGACCTCTTCTGTGCCAGGAATGCACACTGACAAAATAGAGTCGAGATCAAACAAAATATGTCAATGTGAACTTTCACCAGGTGCTCTAAAATTAACGCTTATCCCCTAAAAAGAGGGAAATTCTATTTTGTTTCTGCCGTTTTAGAGCACAGTTGTGGACTATTTGCCAGAGTAAAGGTCAAGATACTCTTGGTTCTGACAAACAAAGATATGGACACCACATATAGGCCCTCAAAAACCGGAAAGTGACTCTATGGGCGCCCATAATTATTATGATAGAAGTAGGGAGCAATATTCGAGAAAAACTATAGACTGAAAGCCAGGAAAAATTTTTTTCAAAAGTCTCAGAAATCAAGGATAAGGGGTTTGTATTTGAAAAAACAAAGGCTGTTTCAGTGCTAAAAACTAAATTTAAAAAACTATCCACATCAATTTTTCCCTTAAAAAAAAAAATTAACGCGCTTCCTTCAAAACCCGAATTTTTATTACTATTTTGCTACACTGTATACTTTTATTTTTGGACCAATCCTAGCCAAATTTAGCATACACCAGTTTCACAAGGCCAAGAAACAAACATTTTGTTTGTATTTTTGGAGAAGAAACAGTCTTTTTTTATGAGAAAATGGCGAAATGTAAAATGTCCCTACATCGCATTTTCAGAAATTTCTACAAAATCTTCTCTTGCTCATTAAAGGTGTGAAAATATGTAATTTTCTAGACAATATTATGCCAAGCAACAAGTTGATCGATATACAGAGGAGACAGATTTCAAAGATAGACGTCCAAATCCAAGATGGTGGCATTGCCTCACTGTTTGAGCTAGCCTTTTTTTTTTTTTTTTTTTTCACTGTTTTTCCTCTAATTTGAACATACAAATTTCGATAGCAAAGGTTAAAACTATTTATCTCTATTTTTTTTTTTCTTAAATCGACAACGAAATAACCACCAGCAAGGAGGATGAAAGACATAAAACAACCAGCTAAATCGACAGCTCAGCAAAGGAACTGAACCTACGAAATGAGACAACAAAAATAAATAGTCAATATGCGATCGGGGAGGCAGGCGGGTGATATTCTTGGAAATCTGTGATTTTAAGCTGGGAACAAAAAACTCCTAGTGAGAAATTTCGAGGTTAAAGCTCCAATGAAGTATACAAAGCTCATCAAGCAGAGGAAGGAAGAGGAGATGGAAGGCCGGAAGGAATTAATTAATGGTAAAAAGCGATCGAGAGAGAGAGAGGGGGGGGGGGAATATTGTGATAGACTGTAATAAGGGGTCAAATGTCACCGTTCGCACACTGAAACACGGCTCTCCTGCTGTTGTTATTTATCCATTACACAACACTGTCCACATTCGAACGCACAACGAACTTGTTTGGCATCCTGATCTTCTGTCTTCCAGGAAGCTTCTTTCATTTTTCTATTTACTACCTCGCCTGTATCCGAGAGTGTGCCCTTTTAATGCTGGTATGCGTATAATCCAGTCACAGAATGTTGCAATGATTTAGGCCTTCCTCGGGTCCTTGTCTTGACTTCCAGAAAGCCTCTTTTTTTTCCACCCTTTACTACCTGGCCATTATCAGAGATTGTGTATTTTCCCTGCTAATACCGGTATAATCCAACCACAGCATGCTGCATATTTAAGTCTTCCAAGTGTCCATGTCTTCTGTCTTTCAAAGCGCTACGTCTGTCCAGTTTAACTTCCTGGATATAATAATAATCAGACATTGTCAATTTCCTGTGTGATCTTTGTGATAGCACATCCAGAGAATGTTTGGAGTTTTTTTTTTTTTCTGATTTCGTTGCTCACCGGTGATCTTACAATTCAACTATTTTCTAGAACTCTTTGCCAAATTTAACTGCACGCGTAGATCTTAACAAAGTCAACAGTTAACTCAAACTTCGGCTCTTCTGGTACAATCTTTTCTTCTCAACACACAGTCTGACTATATGTCAGAGAAATCGCAGCTTAAAAATAAGTTCACCTTACTGTTGTTGGTGTATTGCTTTTTTTATTTCGAGGGTTATTTACATGGGATTCTGACATACTCAAACACGTCAAATGTGTATGAAATGTAGAGGAAATAGCGCAATTATCAGGCATTTACTCGATACCAATATAGTGACTTGAATTATCCAGTTCAGGAATGGTCAAACATAGAGAAAGGGACAGCATCGTGAACTTAGTATAAACTTTCATGCATAATTAGACATTAAATAGCTCGATTGTATAGCATCAGATTTCAGAAATATGAAAATATGCAAAAATTCGCATTGAATGAGATAAGATTAAGCATGACAGAATTTGTCCAACAGAGAATTGATTATCTATATTTATTCATAATTTTTCCCGTAACCATAAAGGTGCACAGGCAGGAACACTACGGCACTAGTGGCTCTGTAGTTTGGCGTCTGCTCACGGAGCAAATGGGCCCGGATCGACTCGCGGGTCCTGCATCGGGGAATGGAAAGACACGAAGATCGATAACCCGCATTTTTTCAGTGACTCAACGGTCCCCTGGCTTCCAATGGGTAGGGAAGCCCGATGTCTAGCCTTCTCGGATAAGGGCGAATATATTT